>JAVTVY010032174.1:0-130279 GCA_036873755.1 Hanleya hanleyi
ACTGAACAACATAGGGCCGGATGCCAAGCTCAATTTTGCATTTGTTGGACGTTAACTTCACCAATGGTAATTAACCGGAGATTGAGGGTTCCCCACTAGCATGTCCAGCTAGGGAAGTGGAAGTCACATTCCCCGCAAATAATATTTCTTTGATTTCACGTGCTTGAAATATTGGGGTATTGAATAGAGTATATTGATGGAAAACCTGGAATACTGCTTGAGACATTAGGCCCCTTCCCACCCACACCTCCCCATGAGAGGACGCCCCCACGCAGATCAACACGTTAGCGGCAGAAATGAGACCCTGTGTGCCTAGTTTTACCAACTTGCTTGTGATTCTATGCTATAGGCCCTACACATCAACACTTCATATTTTGTATGTGTACAGTATAGCATCCTCATTGACAGAATCCTCTACAAAACACATCTGATTTTACCGACACTCTGTTCTGATCTGTCTCAGCATCATGTGATGATTCAATGAGCTCGGAATAATTTTGTATACTGGTGTTACAGGTCACCTTCACCATAATGTATCAATTACCATGGACTTGTACATGTATCACATTCATATTGAATGGTGATGGCTGATGAGAATATTGCCCATATGGAACAAATGGCTTGATTCCAGCGAATAAAAAGTTCATGTTAATCATAAACAACATACAATTAATAATACTATCAAATAATTATGTATATTCCTTGTCGACATCAATATAATACAGACAATATTATGACTGAATCATGGTAACAGATATTCAAGGGTATATATGTTTACACTAAACTGAAGGAGACCCATGATGCGTATTATATTATGTTGTAAAACTTCACTTGCTAATCTCGATTATGTTGCTTATTGTGAAAATAAATGAAGTTATGAAAATAAATTTAGTATGATTGCCCATTACCCGCAAATTAGAAATATCTTCAGCAGCTAAAGTTAAGCCAATCATAACAATATATAACACCATGGTATTGTTGTAATATCACCCAGGTATTGATCTTTGGTTAAGAATGTAATGAGATACATATACCTGTCCTTTGTGTTATTCTGTATGCAGTTCATTCTGTATGTATTTTATACATGTACATATACCAGAAGTGGAATTGAAATTTGAATAAAATAATCAAAATTTGTTCGGTATTTACCTCTACTCAGGAAATGAAGTCTTTGTTTCTAGAAGCTAAATCATTTCAGACACATTCAAGTCCTCACCTGGTCAAGGGAGATAATTTTGTAAACAAAATAACAAGTATAGATCCACACTGGCGCAGACCAGAAAGTGTTATGACCTTTGATGATATTTGTGGAGCATGCTGCAGGACTTCAACTTTCATGAATCTGATATTATCCACACAATCCCATTCTACATGATATTTTTGCCATAGCACTGATAAACTAGATCCCTTCATTTATGTGGTCTAGATCCAGGAGCTATTGGGGGCTGCAGGTTTTGTAAAAGTTAGATCCAATTATTCTGAGAGAAGGAATGAAGTCCGGCATGGTTGTTTTAAGTTAAAACTGGGCATCCTTGAAAATGTCTAACCGATTGACACATGTATCACTCTGCCGGTGGTCATTACATGCGTAATGTTTATTTCCTGAGGAATCAGCTGATATCCAATGTGGGGGTGTGGCCAATCACTGACTCTGATTTTCACCACCTCTGTCATTCCACACCTTTGTAACACAGCTGAACCAATCAATAGTCTGTTTTGGTTTTTCCATTTCATCCAGTACATCCATGGTGTAACAGTCCTGTTGCATCTGATATCAGAAATATAATATATCAGCAAAATTTAGAATAACTGTTTATAAACAACCAGGCTGGTGGATATCACCAACTGAAAGAAAACAAGTATCAATAAAATCAGGGCATCGTCGATTGTGCTGTTGTCTTCCAGTCAGTCAGTCAGTTTGATATGCAACAACAACAACTTAGACTATTTGGTTGGCTTCGACGTAAGTCATCAGCCGACAAATACTTTACGATATATAGAAATGACGGGTGGTGTACTATGAGTTGTAATGACATCAAATGGCGACAATAAACTTACCAGAAAAACGGCAAAAAATCGCATTGTCCGTCTCTACAAGCTGGAGGGCCGCCATGTTAAATCTCCCGGTGGATGGGAGGTGGAACCCGACTACAGAAGCAAGGCCCACTGCAATGCATTGCAATGGGGAACCCCATTATTTCAATTGTGTCCAACAAAAGTGCCTCAAAATTTCGTCGGGAACCATGACAATCCCTGTTGGAAATCCTAGGAGTCGTGGGTTCCCCATGTGACAATTATTTGGCGGGAGATTTCACGTTGCGCTCCTAGACCTCCGTCTGATCGACGGAGGTAAAAAGGGCGCCCATCATCTAACCTCTAACTACCGCCCAATATCTTTGCTGAGTTG
This sequence comes from Hanleya hanleyi, assembly GCA_036873755.1. Lineage (NCBI taxonomy): Eukaryota > Metazoa > Mollusca > Polyplacophora > Lepidopleurida > Hanleyidae > Hanleya > Hanleya hanleyi. Next base: position 2,408 of record JAVTVY010032174.1, read on the forward strand.
TATCAGTAAAGTCATGGAGAGAGTCGTTTTCAAGTATCTTTATAATGTTATTAGGCACGAAATAACACCTTATCAGTCGGGGTTTCTTCCATCCCACTCAACTGTAACACAACTACTCGATATCTATTTTGACATTGTTATGGCGTTAGATGAACACAAAGAGGTCCTTTTTCTATTTTTTGATATCTCAAAAGCCTTTGACAGAGTGTGGCATCGTGGCCTGCTTCTGAAATTGCAGCAGTTTGGAGTCTCAGGTAAATTACTAAAATGGTTCGAAAGTTATTTACTAAACCGTTGTCAGCGTGTCGTAATACAAGGCAAGGAATTTACTATACTTCGCCTCCAAGCAGGTGTGCCTCAAGGCTCTGTTCTTGGTCCCCTCTTATTCCTGTTATTCATAAATGACTTACCTGGTAATATTTTAAATAGTATCCGGTTGTTTGCTGATGATACATGTCTCTATGTAATTTCTGACAACTTGCAATCTCAGATAACGCCCATTTACCACGACATGGACACCATCTCACAGTGGGCTAGAACATGGCTTGTTGATTTCAACACGGCAAAAAAGTCTCTCTTCTAGTATCACTGCGGCATTCTCCATCTGATTTTCCCATCTCTTTTGATAACTCGCCACTTCAGCCGTCACTGAATCATAAGCACCTAGGAGTGACGTTCAACAACAAGGGTAATTGGAACACTCATGTTGAAAATGTCATTAATGCAGCACAGAAAAAGTTATCCGTATTCAAAGGACTGAAATATATTCTGAATAGAAAATATTGTCTCGAAATAATGTATAAGAGTTTTATACGGCCTAGTCTAGAATATGGTGATGTTGTTTGGGACAACCTCAGTCAAAATTTAATATACAGATTAGAAAACATTCAAAGGGATGCATTAAGAACCATAACTGGCATTACTTCCAGTGCTAGCATAGAATCTTTGAATATAGAAGCTGGCTTCGAAACACTGTCTAGGAGACGTCAAGTCCATAGACTTACAATGTTTTATCGTATTGTGAATGGACTGGCACCCAGTTCGTTGTATAATCACCTTCCTCCCACAGCCTATAATCGCAATCCGTACAATGTGCGTAACGCGAACTATTTTACACATTTCATGTGTCGAACTGAGTTATTCAGGGGATCTTTTTCCCCACCCACGGTTCGCGATTGGAATGCCCTTCCACCAACTGTTCAGAATTTACCGTCTCTTCCTGCTTTTAAACGCAAGATATTAATTATGTCCTCAAAACCTAACCCACCGTCCTGGTACTACGTGTGCCCTCGAAAAGAGAATGTTTTATTGTGTCGTCTCCGAAACGGTTGCAGCAATCTCAAAAGACACTTATTTGACAATTTCCTATCAGACACTTCTCAATGTAATTGTGGACATCTCAACGAGAATGTGGATCATTATTTTCTACATTGCCCCATCTTCCACACTCAACGTATCTTGCTGCTAAATAATCTTGCCACTATTTACGATATCCCAAGTATTCGAAGTCCAAAAACACTATTGTTCGGCGATCTTGCCAAAGATGAGGTTACTAATGTTCGTATTCAAAAAAATTTGGGCGATTATATTACCAAAACTAAACGTTTCTGAGTTCAAACTAACCTATATGTCCTATCTGCTCATCTACTGTTGTTTCAGTTTCCAGAAAGGTTTTACTCGTCTGGTTCTTTCGTTTTCTCGCAGCACGGTGACACCCCGAGCTTCTCCCAGTGAAAACGTAAATCTTAATCTTGATCGAGGATTTGGTCACATTTGTTCAGCCTTGCCTTCCCTCTATCATTTCTTTTATTTGTCTTATTTGTAACTTTCCTGATGTAATATATATTTTTTGTACGGGGAGACGCAATAATAAGTTGTCTTAATGCGCTCCCCATTTCATCTCAAGAGTGAATAAAATACTATTCAAATATTCACTATTTCCTCTAACATTTGGTGAAAAAATGAAATCAAAGTTATAAACAGAAATGCTCCAATATTAGGATTAAAAATTTTGTTTCCGAGGCACTGGAACAATCAAGCAGATTGCCTTAGCTTGGGCTTGGCTACTATTATTTTTGTCTGTTAAATTTCCCTTTCCCAAACTTATTTCCGCAGTATTATGGTAAGCTAATTATCTATTAGTCCTACTTATTTACATTGATCTACCGCCTCCTGATCAAAACCATGCAAACATCCGTATTTTTGTTTCTAATTATAACAGTGACACTTCACTCAGACACCCGCCGTGAAGTGATCTACACAGGTGTGAACAATTCTCTAATGAACAAGTTTTAGCAAGTTTTTAAAGTTTAAATTGGACTTTAAACCGCCTTGATGAAAAAAACTTAGTGTAATAGTTATCCAGAATAAACAGGAATTCGAGTAGGTCCCATATTATACAGATTAAAAATTTATTTGACAACAAAATTCAAGCTAAACATTTGGATTCATTCATCAGATGTATAGCTGGACACATTTTGCCTGATTTCTAGCCTTTCATTAGGCTGTGAGGTGTGATATCACGATTTGTCAGCTCTCGAAGGTGATGTTCAACTCGAGCTGACAAATCGTGATATCACACCTCACAGCATGCAATGTCTGTTTTATTATACCGAAAAAACTCATAAACAATACAAATAGACGTACAGTGTAAAGAGAAAAACGGCCAAATCTTCATCAGTTGGTAACGTAAAACGCTTTCCGTCTGTTCACGCCATCGTGATTACAGCGGAATGACAGCACAACACACGATAATGCTACGAAAGAGTCTGTTCACGGGCGATAACTGCGCGAGACGGTGTGATATTGCCTCTGCCGTGTGACGTCAGCGCGTGATCGTGTGATATCGGCGCGAGATCGTGGAACATCACATTGACGAGCTGTTTTTTCATAAGACATCGAGAATTGCGGAATATCACGTGATGGTGTCTCAACCAATTAAAATAAACGAATACTCAGTGAGGTATAATAATATCGATATGTTCTACACGCTGCAAAAAAAGAGAAATCTAAGCAGAGTTATAACTATTGATTATTTACAAGCTCCAAAGTAGACGACTAATTACAATGGACAGACTTTTATACCTGAGAGTGGCATGTTAAAATGAGAGCTGCATAGCACTGGTCAAGCTTGATCTTATCGAACAGGATTGTTTGTTCTTTAACGCCTAGGATTTAGGAAATGCTGGAGTACTACATGGACGTAACATGCTATCGCTGGTGATGATCTTTACTGGACGTGATGATCTTTACTGGACGTGATGATCTTTACTGGACGTCGATTTGTACAGTAATTGTTACTTGTATAATACAAGGATTTCATGGCCTTCCTATTCATCGCTATCTTTAAAACCGTAAAAGATTACCAGGTTTACAAGACAGTGGAGTGGGAAGATGATTTGACCTGGGGGAGCGGAATCGCCCCCAAAGACCATTATAGCAATACGAGCCAAAAGCGCTTCACGGTAGATGGGTCGGGAGCATCCCCCCAGGAAATTGTCCATTTCCCGTGATCTGGAGCACTTTCTGAGGTTTCTTTCAGATGCTTAGCAGACCCCTTTTATACTTAGTACGAGTCTTGATTGACAAACTTGTAGTCAGATAAATTATGGATAAATAAACTAAATACACAATCATTACACTGGCGATGACAAGCATAAATATTGCAGCTGAAGCTTGAAATAGTGATATACTAATAGTATTTTCACAATTGCCATGCTTCACTATGTTGAAACTATCTTACAGCAGCAGTCAGCCGAGTTGCGGAAATACCCCCTGCCCACCCCCCACCCCCCCCCCCTTTAACATTCACGAGGCCTTTGGTCCTGGTGCGTCTGTATCCCTGGTTTATGCGGCGTTTTCCATGTTTTGTGTGGCGTTATCCCGGGGTTTACATGGCGTTATCCCTGGTGTATGTGGCGTTTTCCCTGTTTGTGTTGCGTTATCCCGGGGTTTATATGGCGTTATCCCTGGTGTATGTGGCGTTTCACTTATTCATGTGGCGTTATCTTAGATTTATGTGGCGTTATCTCGCAATTTTTCACAAGCGAAACGCATTGTCGGATTCCTGCGAAATTCGGCATATGCATTCCTTGCGACAATTGTCGATGGGTATTGCGTCTCAGCAAGAGGTGGCGCCACTGGGTTTCATTCAATTCTTCTGTGGATGTTCGTTCGTGTCCGTTCGCGTTCGTTCGTGTCCGTTCTTGTCCGTGTGAATTCTTCGCAAGCGATCTCCCCGTAGGTGGCACCCCTCTGGTTCAGATCTTCAATCCGTCCATGTGAATTCTGTCTTTGCACACGATAAAATCAAAACGCTTGATCGAATTCATCCGAAATTCGACATATGCGTTCCTCGCGACAAGACGTCGATTGGTGTTGTGTTTCAGCAAGATCTTCCTGTAGGTTGGGCCACTAGGGTCCATTCCGTTCTTCGTTGCTGCAAGCGATAATTATGAAATGCTTAATTGCATTCCTCCGAAATTCAGCATAGTCGCATTCCTTGAGATAGATGTCCATTCAGCATAGTCGCATTCCTTGAAATAGATGTCCATTTGGTATTGCGTTTCAGCAAGATCTGCCCGAAGGTGGCGTCACTATGATTCATTCAGTCTTTCAGTTCTTGTTTGTGCGAATTATATATGTCTTCGCACTCGATAAACTCGAAACGCTTCGTTGGATTCATCTGAAATTTTGTCTATGTCGATTGGTGTTGCACTTTAGCAAGATCTGTTAGTAGATGTCGCCACTAATGGCTTTCGCACGCGAACAAGTCACAACGCTTCAACACAATTCTAAAAAATCGGCATATAAGTCCACAGATGAATTCTGTTTTCTCCTACGATAAAATCAAATCGCTGCATCGGATTCATCCGAAATTCGGCATGTGCATTTCTGGCGACAAGACGTCGATTGGTATTACGTTTCAGCAAGATCTGCCTGTAGTTGGCGCCGCTATGGTTCATTCAGTTCTTCCGTGCTTGTCCGTACGAATTATTTATCTCTTCACACGCGACAAACTCGAAACTCTAAATTTGGCATGTTGTTCGATGACGATTGGTGTTCCGCTTCAGCAAGATGTGTCACTAAGTGGCGACAATAATGGCTTTCGTTTCCGTCAGTTCGTGCGAGTTATTCCTTTCGCACGCGATAAAATCAATTCATAACACTTCATAACATGTCGACATATGGGTCTCTTGAGCAAGACCTCGTTTCGTATTGTGCTTCGGTCAGATCTGTGTTTAAGTGGCACCACTCTGGTTCCAGTCGTCCATCCTGTAAAATAGGAGATATGTTTGAAGATTTAGCCGCATCTATATTTTATGAATATTTGATAATCATTCTGAATTGTTAATCGATTATAGAATTGATAGTTGATTTCATTGTATAGTATATGTATGCATGTTTAAGCTACATAGTATGTTTGTCCATGTAAGGAGACTGTCAGTGTAGGGGTCAGATTTCCTGTTTGTGTATGTTCTACATTGGACAGTACAATCTGTTTCCACAAAAAGGATTCAATCTGTGGCTCCTAATTAAAGGCTGAGTTTAATATGTCCTGGTCATTCAAGTTTAGTTGTATTGTAGTGTGAGCAAATTAAACCCGCGTGAAGCAACTTGAACATGTTTATTATGAGAAAGGTTAACGTTTTGATTCTACTGGTAGTAAGTTATCATTAACCCTACCTGGCCGGGGGCGGGGAGGGGGCATTATGGCCCCCCTACCAAACTTTCTGCGCTATATCCGGGACGACAAAAATTGGAGAGCTGAAACTCCGTGACTTTATAGTTTATCATATTGGGGTCATTTTGAGCCTGTTTGCATAACCCCCGAGCAGAGGATCATGGGTAAATCCAAGATGGCGGCCACATGGGGTAGCAGAAAAGTGATTTTTTGTCATATTTCTTCAAAATTTCTGCTTTTCCGCGATGAAAAGTGGGCAAAAGCTATTTTATTTCACATCACATTAACATTTACTAATTTATCATGCAATTTTTGAAGAGAAATTGCAAAAATAAAAAATTCGGAAAATCTGACCGAAAAATCGACCCAAAAATGCCGTTTTCGAATCATCAAAGCGGCCATCTTGGATTTTTTTACATTTTCTGGTAGAGCTTGACCCAAAGATATAGTGTGATAATTTTCATCCCCCTAGCTCAAGGAGTAACAAAAATAATTAGGGGGGGGGGCATTTTGCTCCCCCCCCGCCACCCAAGCCTGGACAGGTCCCAAAAAGCCCAGGCCAGATAGGGTTAAATATTCATAAAAGCACTTGGGCTCTTGAAAAGGAACATGTCAAATGATATGATGGTATATGCCTATTTGTTAACGATAGCATGTAACCATGATTGGATAAGTGTTTGATTCAAGTGTCTTTTTTGTTCAATGGTATATAGGCATGGTAACCGTATTTGTCTTCACTCTTACGATGTGTGTTTCATTGTACCGAGAATTAAGAGTCGTTTCTCCCTTGAAGATAGACTGTTCAGTGTAATGATGGTGTATGGAATTAACACAGAGTTGATAGGAAATGAACAAAAAATAACCATACATTTAACCATACAATAACCATACATTTAACCATACAATAACCATACATTTAACCATACAATAACCATACATTTAACCATACATTTAACCATACAATAACCATACATTTAACCATACAATAACCATACATTTAACCATACAATAACCATACATTTAACCATACAATAACCATACATTTAACCATACAATAACCATACATTTAACCATACAATAACCATACATTTAACCATACAATAACCATACATTTAACCATACAATAACCATACATTTAACCATACAATAACCATACATTTAACCATACAATAACCATACATTTAACCATACATTTAACCATACAATAACCATACATTTAACCATACAATAACCATACATTTAACCATACAATAACCATACATTTAACCATACAATAACCATACATTTAACCATACAATAACCATACATTTAACCATACAATAACCATACATTTAACCATACATTTGATTTTTTTCAGATAAACTTGAACATGTCTTTAATCAAAATTTCAGATGACACGAAAATCAATCTGCTTCATCTAAACAAAAAATTTTTAAAACGAGTCACCGGATTAGTTTTCTTTCTCATGGACAAAAACTTGAATTTTATGATACAAGAGTCTAGTCCGTCATTCAATAATCGCCTGCCTTCCCATTATCTTCCACGCTATCAAGGAAGGAATTACCATCAGAGTTGTTGGAGTTGGTTTGATAACACCATCACCAATAAAAGGTGATGACTTAGTACCATCATCTTATTCCAAAATAACCTTCAAATGGTGATGCGGAAAGAATGTAAGTTTCATGTTATCACCATTTGAAAGTGATCAGACTGTCATCACCGTTGAAGAACTGGTCACATCATTTTAAAAAAGTGATGGGCTAGCACATTCTGTTGGCTGTGTATTGTTGGTATTTTCCATGAAATCGATTGAATTTCAGTTAATTTTGTCTCTTATTTGTTATTCGTTCTATATTTTCTTGCAATTTAACTTCTTTTAAATCAATCACCGAAGAAACAGAGAAAACCAACGTTAAATGGTAGAACATGAGAGAGAAAATGCAAGAAATTGTTGTGAAAACAGCACAGAGACTTTAAAACGAGACAACTGGAATCACGTGAATTACTAACGCGAAAACAGACAAAAATGCTGAAAATTAGCGGCCGTGACGAATCTCCTGAAACTTGTGTTTTCGGAACCCAATAGGAGAGGTTATATGAAAACAAACATGTCGTTCGATAGATCATGCGAACAGACTAAAAAATGGCCTAAAATAATGATATTGAAGAACTAGATTTGGACAGATGAATAGTTTGAAGTAAGAAAAGTTAAAATACTGCTAACCAAAGAGGTACATACATTTCAGTCATATACTATCATTTCTGATGCTTCACCGCAAAGGATTATACAAATAGGCTGAAGATATCCTCGCATGGTATAATCAGTGTCTCCATTAACTCGATGCTGGAAAACTGAGTTGCAGAGCTGGTCTTCTTTTTTCATATTCAGGAATGTCCATAGGATGATCTAGAGTACACCCCACACTTACCTCATCCCACTCTTAGCTCACGCCACCTTTAGCTCACACCACCCTTAGCTCACTCCACCCTTAGCTGACACCACCCTTAGCTCACCCACACTTAGCTGACATGGGTGATTTTTCCTCTCTTGTGATAACTGATATATTTTTAACTTAAAGTTGCCGAAATATTAATTAAAATAAGCACATTGGACTTTTATTTAAATACAGTCTCGGCCACAATGGTTGGAGCATTGGTAATAACTTCGAATCTTTGGCAGAACAGTGTAGTTCTGCCGAATCCAATTGATTCTTGGGCATTTCTTTCCATGGTTTCCGTAGTGATTACAGATTAACTATCGTTGATCTATGTAAATTCTTAGAACACCAATCCGAATGAAATGCAGGTTTTTCCCTGAGAAAGTTACACTGGTAACCATTTGGAATTAAAAAGTGTTTGCGACTACATGGTAGCCATTTTACGCTCCTTGGTACACTGGCTTTCTGCCTTGGGCGTCACCTGTTGGTGTAAAATGCCACGGTATGCTTGTCAAAAGGTTTCGTGACCCATAAATGAAGAAATTGTTTCGTTCTTTTGCAAAAGCAGCTTCAAATTGCTTTGGGGGAATAGTGTGAACTTCCCTTGACATACATTCTGGGTCATGCTGCTTGGATATGTGTTATCCGATGTTTGAATCAGGGGATTTAGGAGACTGGAGTCTAACCTCAAAACTTGGGGTTTGTTTTACCAAATTGTCTCCCGGACAGCTTAACAGCGCCGCATAGCCTGATGAAAAGAGGATCCGAGTACAGGCGACTTGTACCTAAGGCCAATTTAATTCAACATCGTCGCTGTCGACGTTTCGTGTCCGCCCTGTATTGACATTGTCTGGCAGCTGGTCGGTGGTTATTGACATTGTCTGGCAGCTGGTCGGTGGTTATTGACATTGTCTAGCAGCTGGTCGGTGGTTATTGACATTGTCTGGCAGCTGGTCAGTGGTTATTGACATTGTCTGGCAGCTGGTCGGTGGTTATTGACATTGTCTGGCAGCTGGTCGGTGGTTATTGACATTGTCTGGCAGCTGGTCGGTGGTTATTGACATTGTCTGGCAGCTGGTCAGTGGTTATTGACATTGTCTGGCAGCTGGTCGGTGGTTATTGACATTGTCTGGCAGCTGGTCGGTGGTTTCTGCATGTTGTTGTTTTCAAGCTCAGACTTTCTTTTTCAAAGTGAGATATGATGGTTCATACTCGACATATTGTGCCATGAAGGTATAAAAGTAAACCATAAACACGAAAAACATTAAGTTTGGACCGCAATACAGTTCTTCTGATAATCTAATCTTACCTCGCAACAAAATACCGCTAGAGCGCGTTTCATGAATGCATACGGGAGAAACATGATTTTCTGTGTTAGGGCAGCGGTTGAGAACTAGAAAATTGGTGCACCTGTACGTCAAAGTCGCATGTTGGCGAATTTCCTGGTGGCAATGTAATGCGTATTTGCTGCAAGTGACGTCTGACCTGGAAATACCAATGATTATCGACTGACTACAATTTGGTAGCAAGCATTTTTTAAATTCGACTAAATTGCCCTCGATAGTTTTTTGGAAAAGAAATCGCTTTTCATTCGCATTGACGTTCTCAAAAACTTTACTAGTTCGTTTGAACTGGTCCGCTGTTCGAATTCCAATACAGGCAGATACACGAAAACAGGTAATCCTTTGAAGATTTACGAACCATCAAAAGAAATATTCAAGAATCGGTATAATTCGCCAGAACAACGCTGTTCTGCCAAAGTTTCAAATTATTTACCAATACATCAACCCTAGTGAGCTAGGCTGTACTTATACCAGCTATTACTATTTAAATATATACTTCCATGTTGAAATATAGGCGGAAACAAATTTCTACAACGAGAAGCTACATGGACTAGTGGGCAGAATTATATCAGAAAACCTGGATTTCGCAAAGATCAGACATTCAGCAACTAGCCGTCGTCCGCAAAGAACCAAAGGACCGCATAAAATCATTAGCACCCAAAGCAAAATATGAATCAATTCAAAATGTGTATGAACAAAGGCTAGAAAGGAAGAGGCGTCTTCATCCGCCAGCAAGACAAAATCATTCGTTACTGGGTATTTATAGAAACCGGAAGTAAAAATCGGGGATAATGTTTTGGTTTGTAACATTTGATTGGTCAATTCAATTAAAGTTCGGTATTTTCATTGGCTTGTGAAGAAAAATGGAAGAAATCATCTATCATCTCTCGAAATGAATCCCTGAGTCGTTCTAAGAGTTGAAATGTCTCTCTTTCGGGCTTTGACGCTTCAGTTAAACATAAGAAGATCTTCAGATTCCATTATCACTAGAGACAAGATTTTCGACAGCCTGTCAGTCTTTGATCAATTAAATTGCCAAAACGAGTTTTACACTTTCAGAAAGCATAGAAATTATAAGAAAGCTAATCTGAAAACATGACAAAAATAATTAACGATGAAAACGAGCAAAAACTATCTAAGAGCGATTTTCTGCAATTTATGTCCGGTAGTTCCTTTGATCAAGTTAAGCGACTTATAACCCAGTCTAAATCTTACCTAGTTTTCAAAATTATTTGTTAAACAGTTTGAGCAAATTAACCACTTGATCATTTGATCACCAAGTGTTAGATAACCATGGGTGGACCCCCTGCAGAGCTCACCGACTAATCCAGTCTTTTGTGGGTATCTCCAGGACTTTTGTCTGACAGCTCATTTTCAAAAGCTAATTTCCCGTATAAAGAAATCATGGGTTTTCTTTCACACAACCCATAGAATGAAACTGTATTTCTTGTATTTTGAAAAAAAAATGTTTTCGAAACTTTGAATTACAACACATATAAGGGAAGGCACAAATAAGCTAAAACCGTCTGTTGTTCTTGATCTGGAATCCTCAGAGAAAGGAGTGTGCTGAGCCGATTTTCTTTTCCTTTTATTCAGTTTTCCATTTAGTGGTGACCTAATTTGAAGACGATACACAGAATATCCTATCCAAATCCCCAAATTTCCTTGTCCACGCTATTTCAACAGATACCTGCTTCTGTGGCACATATCTCCACCTAGACAAAACCAACAGGCTGATAAGACTTTATATGTTGTACGGAACATGAAAGGCATAAAGTTTTCATTGTGTATTTACAGTGTGACCCCGGGGTAGCCACGGGCCGGATGTTTGAGATGATCTTCAGTCCGCCGATCAAGGTGATCATCCTAGGGGCGGCCTGTTCACCAGCATCACAGGCCACGGCTCAGGCCTCCCACCTCTGGAATCTTACACAGGTAATGAATAGTTCATGGCAGGACACGGCTCAAGTCTCCCACCTCTGGAATCTTACACAGGTAATGAATAGTTCATCACAGCCCACGGCTCAGGCCTCCCACCTCTGGAATCCTACACAGGTAATGAATAGTTCGTCACAGGCTACGGCTCAGGCCTCCCACCTCTGGAACCTTACACAGGTAATGAATATATCATGACAGGCCACGACTCAGGCCTCCCACCTCTGGAATCTTACACAAGTAATGAATAGTTCATTGCAAGACACGGCTCAGGCCTCTCACCTCTGGAATCTTACACAGGTAATGAATAGTTCAGCACAGGTCACGACTCCGGCCTCCCACCTCTGGAATCTTACACACGTAATGAATAGTTCATGGCAGGACACGGCTCAGGCCTCCCACCTCTGGAATCTTACACAGGTAATGAATAGTCATCACAGGCTACGGCTCAGACCTCCCACCTCTGGAATCTTACACAGGTAATGAATAGATCACGGCTCAGGCCTCCACCTCTGGAATCTTACACAGGTAATGAATAGATCATCACAGGCTACGGCTCAGGCCTCCCACCTCTGGAATCTTACACAGGTAATGAATAGTTCGTCACAGGCTACGGCTCAGGCCTCCCACCTCTGGAACCTTACACAGGTAATGAATAGATCATCACAGATAACGGCTCAGGCCTCCCACCTCTTGAATCTTACACAGGTAATGAATAGTTCGTCACAGGCCACGGCTCAGGCCTCCCACCTCTGGAACCATACGCAGGTAATGAATAGTTCGTCACAGGCTACGGCTCAGGCCTCCCACCTCTGGAACCTTACACAGGTAATGAATAGATCATCACAGATCACGGCTCAGGTCTCCCACCTCTGGAATCTTACAAAGGTAATGAATAGATCATTACAGGCCACGGCTCAGGCCTCCCATCTCTGGAATCTTAAACAGGTAATGAATAGATCATGACAGGTCACGGCTCAGGGCTTCCATCTCTGGAATCTTACACAGGTAATGAATAGTCCATGACAGGCCACGGCTCAGGCCTCCCACCTCTGGAATCTTAAACAGGTAATGAATAGATCATGACAGGTCACGGCTCAGGCCTTCCATCTCTGGAATCTTACACAGGTAATGAATAGTCCATGACAGGCCACGGCTCAGGCCTCCCACGTCTGGAATTTTACACAGGTAATGAATAGATAATGACAGGCCATGGCTCAGGCCTTCCACCTGTGGAACCTTACACAGGTAATGAATAGATCATGACAGGTCACGACTCAGGCCTCCCACCTCTGGAGTCTTAAACAGGTAATGAATAGTTCATGACAGGACACGGTTCAGGCCTCCCACCTCTGGAATCCTACACAGGTAATGAATAGTTTATCACAGGCTACGGCTCAGGCCTCCCACCTCTGGAATCATACACTGGTAATGAATAGTTCATCACAGGCCACGGCTCAGGCCTCCCACCTCTAGAATCCTACACAGGTAATGAATAGTTCAGCACAGGTCACGACTCCGGCCTCCCACCTCTGGAATCTTACACACGTAATGAACAGTTCATGGCAGGACACGGCTCAGGCCTCCCACCTCTGGAATCCTACACAGGTAATGAATAGTTCGTCACAGGCTACGGCTCAGGCCTACCACCTCTGGAATCTTACACAGGTAATGAATAGATCATCACAGGCTACGGCTCAGGCCTCCCACCTCTGGAATCTTACACAGGTAATGAATAGATCATCACAGGCTACGGCTCAGGCCTCCCACCTCTGGAATCTTACACAGGTAATGAATAGTTCGTCACAGGCTACGGCTCAGGCCTCCCACCTCTGGAACCTTACACAGGTAATGAATAGATCATCACAGATAACGGCTCAGGCCTCCCACCTCTTGAATCTTACACAGGTAATGAATAGTTCGTCACAGGCCACGGCTCAGGCCTCCCACCTCTGGAACCATACGCAGGTAATGAATAGTTCGTCACAGGCTACGGCTCAGGCCTCCCACCTCTGGAACCTTACACAGGTAATGAATAGATCATCACAGATCACGGCTCAGGTCTCCCACCTCTGGAATCTTACAAAGGTAATGAATAGATCATTACAGGCCACGGCTCAGGCCTCCCATCTCTGGAATCTTAAACAGGTAATGAATAGATCATGACAGGTCACGGCTCAGGCCTTCCATCTCTGGAATCTTACACAGGTAATGAATAGTCCATGACAGGCCACGGCTCAGGCCTCCCACCTCTGGAATCTTAAACAGGTAATGAATAGATCATGACAGGTCACGGCTCAGGCCTTCCATCTCTGGAATCTTACACAGGTAATGAATAGTCCATGACAGGCCACGGCTCAGGCCTCCCACGTCTGGAATTTTACACAGGTAATGAATAGATAATGACAGGCCATGGCTCAGGCCTTCCACCTGTGGAACCTTACACAGGTAATGAATAGATCATGACAGGTCACGACTCAGGCCTCCCACCTCTGGAGTCTTAAACAGGTAATGAATAGTTCATGACAGGACACGGCTCAGGCCTCCCACCTCTGGAATCCTACACAGGTAATGAATAGTTTATCACAGGCTACGGCTCAGGCCTCCCACCTCTGGAATCATACACTGGTAATGAATAGTTCATCACAGGCCACGGCTCAGGCCTCCCACCTCTGGAATCCTACACAGGTAATGAATAGTTCATCACAGGCCACGGCTCAGGCCTCCCACGTCTGGAATTTTACACAGGTAATGAATAGATAATGACAGGCCATGGCTCAGGCCTTCCACCTCTGGAACCTTACACAGGTAATGAATAGATAATGACAGGCCACGGCTCAGGCCTCCCACCTCTGGAACCTTACACAGGTAATGAATAGATCATCACAGGTCATGGCTCAGGCCTCCCACCTCTGGAATCTTACACAGGTAATGAATAGATCATCACAGGTCACGGCTCAGGCCGCCCACCTCTGGAACCTTACACAGGTAATGAATAGATAATGACAGGCCACGGCTCAGGTCTCCCACCTCTGGAACCTTACACAGGTAATGAATAGATTATCACAGGTCATGGCTCAGGCCTCCCACCTCTGGAATCTTACACAGGTAATGAATAGATCATCACAGGTCACGGCTCAGGCCGCCCACCTCTGGAACCTTACACAGGTAATGAATAGATAATGACAGGCCACGGCTCAGGTCTCCCACCTCTGGAACCTTACACAGGTAATGAATAGATTATCACAGGTCATGGCTCAGGCCTCCCACCTCTGGAATCTTACACAGGTAATGAATAGATCATCACAGGTCACGGCTCAGGCCTCCCACCTCTGGAACCTTACACAGGTAATGAATAGATAATGACAGGCCACGGCTCAGGTCTCCCACCTCTGGAACCTTACACAGGTAATGAATAGATCATCACAGGTCATGGCTCAGGCCTCCCACCTCTGGAATCTTACACAGGTAATGAATAGATCATCACAGGTCACGGCTCAGGCCGCCCACCTCTGGAACCTTACACAGGTAATGAATAGATAATGACAGGCCACGGCTCAGGTCTCCCACCTCTGGAACCTTACACAGGTAATGAATAGATCATCACAGGTCACGGCTCAGGCCTCCCACCTCTGGAATCTTACACAGGTAATGAATAGATCATGACAGGTCAGGACTCAAGCCCCCACCTCTGGAATCTTACACAGGTAATGAACAGATGATGGCAGGTCACTTGTCATGCCCAAACTCTGGAATCTTACACAGGTAATGAATAGATCACGACAGGCCACGGCTCAGGCCTCACATCTCTGCAATCTTACAGAGGTAATGAATAGATCATAACAGGTCACGACTCAGGCCCCCCACCCCTGGAACTTTACACAAGTAATGAATAGATCATTACAGGCCACGGCTCAGGGCTCCCACCTCTGGAATCTTACACAGGTAATGAATAGATCATCACAGGCCACGGCTCAGGCCTCCCACCTCTGGAATCTTACACAGGTAATGAATAGATCATTACAGGCCACGGCTCAGGCCTCCCACCTCTGGAATCTTACACAGGGAATGAATAGATCATCACAGGCCACGGCTCAGGCCTCCCTTCTCTGGAATCTTAAACAGGTAATGAATAGATCATGACAGGTCCCGGCTCAGGCCTTCCATCTCTGGAATCTTACACAGGTAATGAATAGTCCATGACAGGCCACGGCTCAGGCCTCCCACCTCTGAAATTTTACACAGGTAATGAATAGATAATGACAGGCCATGGATCAGGCCTTCCACCTATGGAACCTTACACAGGTAATGAATAGATCATGACAGGTCACGACTCAGGCCTCCCACCTCTGGAGTCTTACACAGGTAATGAATAGTTCATGACAGGTCACGACTCAGGCCTCCCACCTCTGTAATCTTACACAGGTAATGAATAGATCATGACAGGTCACGACTCAAGCCCCCACCTCTGGAATCTTACACAAGTAATGAATAGATCATGGCAGGTCACTTCTCATGCCCAACCTCTGGAATCTTACACAGGTAATGAATAGATCACGACAGGCCACGGCTCAGGCCTCACACCTCTGCAATCTTACACAGGTAATGAATAGATCATAACAGGTCACGACTCAGGCCCCCCACCCCTGGAACTTTACACAAGTAATGATTAGGTCATGACAGGCCACGGCTCAGGCCTCCCACCTCTGGAATCTTACACAGGCAATGAATAGATCATGACAGGCCACGACTCAGGCCTCCCATCTCTGGAACCTTACACAAGTAATGAATAGTTCATGACAGGTCACGGCTCAGGCCTCCCACCTCTGGAATCTTACACAGGTAATGAATAGTTCATCACAGTCCACGGCTCAGGCCTCCCACCTCTGAAATCCTACAAAGGTAATGAATAGTTGATCACAGGCTACGGCTCAGGCCTCCCACCTCTGGAACCGTATACAGGTAATGAATATATCATGACAGGCCACGGCTCAGGCCTCCCACCTCTGGAATCTTACACAGGTAATGAATAGTTCATCACAGATCACGGCTCAGGCCTCCCACCTCTGGAATCTTACACAGGCAATCAATAGATCATTACTGGCCACGGCTCAGGCCTCCCACCTATGGAGTCTTACACAGGGAATGAATAGATCATCACAGGCCACGGCTCAGGCCTCCCACCTCTGGAATTTTACACAGGTAATGAATAGATCATGACAGGTCAGGACTCAAGCCCCCACCTCTGGAATCTTACACAGGTAATGAACAGATGATGGCAGGTCACTTGTCATGCCCAACCTCTGGAATCTTACACAGGTAATGAATAGATCACGACAGGCCACGGCTCAGGCCTCACATCTCTGCAATCTTACAGAGGTAATGAATAGATCATAACAGGTCACGACTCAGGCCCCCCACCCCTGGAACTTTACACAAATAATGAATAGATCATTACAGGCCACGGCTCAGGCCTCCCACCTCTGGAATCATACACAGGTAATGAATAGATCATCACAGGTCACGGCTCAGGCCTCCCACCTCTGGAATCTTACACAGGTAATGAATAGATCATTACAGGCCACGGCTCAGGCCTCCCACCTCTGGAATCTTACACAGGGAATGAATAGATCATCACAGGCCACGGCTCAGGCCTCCCTTCTCTGGAATCTTAAACAGGTAATGAATAGATCATGACAGGTCCCGGCTCAGGCCTTCCATCTCTGGAATCTTACACAGGTAATGAATAGTCCATGACAGGCCACGGCTCAGGCCTCCCACCTCTGAAATTTTACACAGGTAATGAATAGATAATGACAGGCCATGGATCAGGCCTTCCACCTATGGAACCTTACACAGGTAATGAATAGATCATGACAGGTCACGACTCAGGCCTCCCACCTCTGGAGTCTTACACAGGTAATGAATAGTTCATGACAGGTCACGACTCAGGCCTCCCACCTCTGTAATCTTACACAGGTAATGAATAGATCATGACAGGTCAGGACTCAAGCCCCCACCTCTGGAATCTTACACAAGTAATGAATAGATCATGGCAGGTCACTTCTCATGCCCAACCTCTGGAATCTTACACAGGTAATGAATAGATCACGACAGGCCACGGCTCAGGCCTCACACCTCTGGAATCTTACACAGGTAATGAATAGATCATGACAGGTCACGACTCAGGCCCCCCACCCCTGGAACTTTACACAAGTAATGATTAGATCATGACAGGCCACGGCTCAGGCCTCCCACCTCTGGAATCTTACACAGGCAATGAATAGATCATGACAGGCCACGACTCAGGCCTCCCATCTCTGGAACCTTACACAAGTAATGAATAGTTCATGACAGGTCACGGCTCAGGCCTCCCACCTCTGGAATCTTACACAGGTAATGAATAGTTCATCACAGTCCACGGCTCAGGCCTCCCACCTCTGGAATCCTACAAAGGTAATGAATAGTTCATCACAGTCCAGGGCTCAGGCCTCCCACCTCTGAAATCCTACAAAGGTCATGAATAGTTGATCACAGGCTACGGCTCAGGCCTCCCACCTCTGGAACCTTACACAGGTAATGAATATATCATGACAGGCCACGGCTCAGGCCTCCCACCTCTGGAATCTTACACAGGTAATGAATAGTTCATCACAGATCACGGCTCAGGCCTCCCACCTCTGGAATTTTACACAGGCAATCAATAGATCATTACTGGCCACGGCTCAGGCCTCCCACCTATGGAGTCTTACACAGGGAATGAATAGATCATCACAAGCCACGGCTCAGGCCTCCCACCTCTGGAATTTTACACAGGTAATGAATAGATAATGACAGGCCATGGCTCAGGCCTTCCACCTCTGGAACCTTACACAGGTAATGAATAGATAATGACAGGCCACGGCTCAGGCCTCCCACCTCTGGAATCTTACACAGGTAATGAATAGATCATCACAGGTCACGGCTCAGGCCTCCCACCTCTGGAATATTACACAGGTAATCAATAGATCATTACTGGCCAAGGCTCAGGCCTCCCACCTATGGAGTCTTACACAGGGAATGAATAGATCATCACAGGCCACGGCTCAGGCCTCCCATCTCTTGAATATTAAACAGGTAATGAATAGATCTTAACAGGTCACGGCTTAGGCCTTCCATCTCTGGAATCTTACACAGGTAATGAATAGTCCATGACAGCCCATGGCTCAGGCCTCCCACGTCTGGAATTTTACACAGGTAATGAATAGATAATGACAGGCCATGGCTCAGGCCTTCCCCCTATGAAACCTTACACAGGTAATGAATAGATCATGACAGGTCACGACTCAGGCCTCCCACCTCTGGAGTCTTACACAGGTAATGAATAGTTCATGACAGGACACGGCTCAGGCCTCCCACCTCTGGAATCTTACACAGGTAATGAATAGTTCATCACAGGCCACGGCTCAGGCCTCCCACCTCTGGAATCCTACACAGGTAATGAATAGTTCATCACAGGCTACGGCTGAGGCCTCCCACCTCTGGAACCTTACACAGGTAATGAATAGATCATGACAGGTCGCGGCTCAGGCCTCCCACCTCTGGAACCTTACACAGGTAATGAATAGATCATCACAGGTCATGGCTCAGGCCTCCCACCTCTGGAATCTTACAAAGGTAATGAATAGATCATTACAGGCCACGGCTCAGGCCTCCCACCTCTGGAATCTTACACAGGTAATGAATAGATCATCACAGGTCACGGCTCAGGCCTCCCACCTCTGGAATCTTAAACAGCTAATGAATAGATCATTACAGGCCACGGCTCAGGCCTCCCACCTCTGGAGTTTTACACAGGTAATGAATAGTTCATGACAGGTCACGACTCAGGCCTCCCACCTCTGTAATCTTACTCAGGTAATGAATAGATCATGACAGGTCAGGACTCAAGCCCCCACCTCTGGAATCTTACACAAGTAATGAATAGATCATGGCAGGTCACTTCTCATGCCCAACCTCTGGAATCTTACACAGGTAATGAATAGATCACGACAGGCCACGGCTCAGGCCTCACACCTCTGCAATCTTACACAGGTAATGAATAGATCATAACAGGTCACGACTCAGGCCCCCCACCCCTGGAACTTTACACAAGTAATGATTAGGTCATGACAGGCCACGGCTCAGGCCTCCCACCTCTGGAATCTTACACAGGCAATGAATAGATCATGACAGGCCACGACTCAGGCCTCCCATCTCTGGAACCTTACACAAGTAATGAATAGTTCATGACAGGTCACGGCTCAGGCCTCCCACCTCTGGAATCTTACACAGGTAATGAATAGTTCATCACAGTCCACGGCTCAGGCCTCCCACCTCTGAAATCCTACAAAGGTAATGAATAGTTGATCACAGGCTACGGCTCAGGCCTCCCACCTCTGGAACCGTATACAGGTAATGAATATATCATGACAGGCCACGGCTCAGGCCTCCCACCTCTGGAATCTTACACAGGTAATGAATAGTTCATCACAGATCACGGCTCAGGCCTCCCACCTCTGGAATCTTACACAGGCAATCAATAGATCATTACTGGCCACGGCTCAGGCCTCCCACCTATGGAGTCTTACACAGGGAATGAATAGATCATCACAGGCCACGGCTCAGGCCTCCCACCTCTGGAATTTTACACAGGTAATGAATAGATCATGACAGGTCAGGACTCAAGCCCCCACCTCTGGAATCTTACACAGGTAATGAACAGATGATGGCAGGTCACTTGTCATGCCCAACCTCTGGAATCTTACACAGGTAATGAATAGATCACGACAGGCCACGGCTCAGGCCTCACATCTCTGCAATCTTACAGAGGTAATGAATAGATCATAACAGGTCACGACTCAGGCCCCCCACCCCTGGAACTTTACACAAATAATGAATAGATCATTACAGGCCACGGCTCAGGCCTCCCACCTCTGGAATCATACACAGGTAATGAATAGATCATCACAGGTCACGGCTCAGGCCTCCCACCTCTGGAATCTTACACAGGTAATGAATAGATCATTACAGGCCACGGCTCAGGCCTCCCACCTCTGGAATCTTACACAGGGAATGAATAGATCATCACAGGTCACGGCTCAGGCCTCCCATCTCTGGAATCTTAAACAGGTAATGAATAGATCATAACAGGTCACGGCTCAGGCCTTCCATCTCTGGAATCTTACACAGGTAATGAATAGTCCATGACAGGCCACGTCTCAGGCCTCCCACCTCTGCAATTTTACACAGGTAATGAATAGATGATGACAGGCCACGGCTCAGGCCTCCCACCTCTGGAACCTTACACAGGTAATGAACCAGATCATGACAGTGCGGCTCCAGGCCTCCCACCTCTGGAACCTTACACAGGTAATGAATAGGTCATCACTGGTCATGGCTCAGGCCTCCCACCTCTGGAATCTTACAAAGCTAATGAATAGATCATTACAGGCCACGGCTCAGGCCTCCCACCTCTGGAATCTTACGGTATGGTATATGGTTTGATCCTGCTGATGGACAGTTAGTCCCCGAGGCCCACCATCTGTACATGTCTTTCTACAAATATATGTAAGTTTATTGTTTTGGTGAGAATTTTAAGCCGTACGACGTCAGGAATTACATCATAGTTTTTGCTGGGTATTCTTACATTTACCAGGTTTACCCCATGCTGAGGCATTTACTCCATCAGACGTCCTCGATGCATATCCACGAGCATCAGATGAGTTACTTGTTTTAGCTGATCTGTCATCACAGCTCCCGAGATAGCATACCTAATTCTTCTTAATGGTACAGAGCCCTCCTACACACATTTTTACACACCCTCTAGAACGTGTCTTTATACAGATAAAAGTAAGCCACGACACAGGCCTCCCACCTCTGGAACCTTACACAAGTAATGAATAGATCATGACAGGTCACGGCTCAGGCCTCCCGCCTCTGGAATCTTACACAGGTAATGAATAGTTCATGACAGGACACGGCTCAGGCTTCCCACCTCTGGAACCTTACACAAGTAGTGAATAGATCATGACAGGTCACGGCTCAGGCCTCCCACCTTTGTAATCTTACACAGGTAATGAATAGTTCATGACAGGACACGACTCAGGCCTCCCACCTCTGGAACCTTACACAAGTAATGAATAGATCATGACAGGTCACGGCTCAGGCCTCCCACCTCTGGAATCTTACACAGGTAATGAATAGTTCATGACAGGCCACGGCTCAGGCCTCCCATCTCTGGAACCTTACACAGGTAATGAATAGTTCATCACAGGCCACGGCTCAGGCCTCCCACCTCTGGAACCTTACACAGGTAATGAATAGATCATGACAGGCCACGACTCAGGCCTCCCACCTCTGGAACCTTACACAAGTAATGAATAGATCATGACAGGTCACGGCTCAGGCCTCCCGCCTCTGGAATCTTACACAGGTAATGAATAGTTCATCACAGGCCACGGCTCAGGCCTCCCATCTCTGGAACCTTACACAGGTAATGAATAGTTCATCACAGGCCACGGCTCAGACCTCCCATCTCTTGAACCTTACACGTGTAATGAATAGTTCATCACAGGTCACGACTCAGGCCTCCCATCTCTGGAACCTTACACAGGTAATGAACAGTTCATCACAGGCCACGGCTCAGACCTCCCATCTCTTGAACCTTACACGTGTAATGAATAGTTCATGACAGGCCACGACTCAGGCCTCCCATCTCTGGAACCTTACACAGGTAATGAATAGTTCATCACAGGTCACGGCTCAGACCTCCCATCTCTTGAACCTTACACGTGTAATGAATAGTTCATGACAGGCCACGACTCAGGCCTCCCATCTCTGGAACCTTACACAGGTAATGAATAGTTCATCACAGGTCACGGCTCAGACCTCCCATCTCTTGAACCTTACACGTGTAATGGTAATAGTTTCATCACAGGTCACGGCTCAGACCTCCCATCTCTTGAACCTTACACGTGTAATGAATAGTTCCTCACAGGCCACGACTCAGGCCTCCCATCTCTGGAACCTTACACAGTTAATGAATAGTTCATCACAGGTCACGACTCAGTCCAGTATCCAAGACGATCAGTTTTCCGCTGTATTACGTGGGAATGATGAATCTCACTCACCTTTTGGATGCGTCTGTTCATATGAACACATTGAGGATCTTGTAATACATGTGTTCATATGGCCCCTAGCCCCTGGTTAAGCGAAATTAGACATAAGTGACGAACCGTAACGCCATAGATGTTAACATTCTTAACACTGGGTGATATCCGACAGATAAATCTAGATTTCTCCCTGTGACTCTCGCTCTGAAACTCTCACTCTGAAACGAGTTCGTTAGGAGAGTCACGATTCTGCGACTACAGTTCCACAAATATAATTATTCTTGAATGACTGCTTTTCTCACATATTTTGTCTGCTTGATTCTATAGGTGGCATTTGGGTCGAGTTCGCCGGCGCTCTCTGACCGGAAGAGGTACCCTCGGTTTTTCCGAGTGAGCTCGTCGGATTTGGCGGCTAATGACGTCAGAATTCTTTTGTTCCGGCAATTCCACTGGAGGAAGATCGCCACCATTCATGAGTCATTTGAGCTGTTTTCTGACGTGAGTTTTCTGAAAGATTATTCCCAATTGATAATTTCTTGAAACATAAGATCAATTCATTTTGCATATTAATAGTTGCAAACATAATCTTATGCTTATGATAGGTACTGATAATCTCACTGTTGAACATAGCTCCAAGATAATCTCCGCTAGTGAGTATGAATCTGTTTACTTGCCATGTGAATGCAGATAGCGTCATATGACCAAACATCCGGGCATTTGAAGAGACACACGAGGATTTCTCTTGAACTGGGGGATTCATTCCAAAGTCATCATTTCATCTTGAAACGCAAATGCGCGTGATATTACACAAAATAAGTGGCGAATAAACTATTTATAAGTGAAATTAATATGAGAATTTGTTTTACGATATCTAATGAGTTTAGCAAGGAATATTTATGTGATGATTGGGGAGGAGATGGGGGAGGGGTGGGGATTTTACTCCGACTAAACTGGCCATAGTGATTATGGATCACTGCAGGTTTTCATTGCACATGTGAAGGATTGAACAGAATTCCTTTCAGTCAACATGTACCACACTATACCACTGGCATTTTTTGTCGATTTTTCGATTTTTTTTATTTATTTAATTTCTCCGCAAAAACTCCATGAAAAATTAGTAAATATTATTCCGATATGAAATAAAATAGTTTTTGCCCACTTCACTTTCCGGAAAAGCAGAAATTTTGGAGAAAAATGACGAAACATCACTTTTTCTGGTACTCCACGTGGCCGTCATCTTGAATTTACCCGTGATGCTCAGCTCGGGGGGTTATGCAAATAGGCTCAAACTGACCCCAATATGATAAACTAAAACAGCCATGGAGGGTCAGCTCTCATTTTTCTGTCGTTCTGGAGATAGCGCAGAATGTTTGGTTGGGGGTAGGAGGGAGGGGGAGGGGGGGGGGGCATAATGCCTCCCCCCCCCCCAGAACTGGTAGGTTTAAAGATATATGTCCTGCTTTGAAACCACAAAGGATGCAACTGAATGAGAAATCTTTTCATGGCGAAATCCTAATTATGGGCAATCATGTCAGTTTTTCACAGTATGATATAGCGATAGATGAATCAGATGTAACCGGAATATAACAAATAATCACAAATCGCCCTTGGAGAGGAGGAATGACGGAGTAAGAGTTATGTTCGTTTCATGTTTCTTGCTTTGGAAATCCGAATTTATTATCATATGTGAAGATCCTTTGAAATATGAACTGCTATTTTACAACATGAATCACAGGATTATTATTTAATATCTCGTCCTCGACAAAGACAATGATTTGGTATCTTCTGTCCTCAGAATAATATTTAATATTATTAATCCCCTTCACATGCTCCAGTTACCTCTTTCCCATTTTACAATAGTTCACACAGATTCGTCGTATATGTAATATGAATTTTTTTATTCTCCTGTTTTTGCATTTATTCATTGTTTCCCTGCGAAATTCAAGCCTTTGATCACAGAAACGTGTTATCAGTCAGAACGGATCGTGGGATAAATAGATACCCTGAGGGACTTTCGCATCTCTACTGACATTCGTCTGTTTATTTCGAACAATATATATATATATTGCTGCAAAGCTTAATTCTTTATGATTACAAATAGTATTCGTGGATACATAGATTACAAGTTATTCCAACGTTAAACCTTAATTCTCTCTCTCTCTCTCTCGCTCTCTCAAGTTATTCCATTTTGAATGCTTATCTCTAAATACGAAACATTTTAAAATTTCAAAAATAAAAACAAATAACGTTTTGGTACGATGTAGCTTCCTAAGTCAACGTGATACGGAAATCCATCTATTCGCAGCTAATCTTTTTGTCATAGAAAATGACGTGATCTGTGGAGTGAATCAATATGGTATGTCTGTAATACGCAGTATTTTGCGATTCTGGACCGACGGGGGAGAAGGGGGCGGGGTACTTCAATCATGCATACAAGGCCAGAAAAAAGGTGCCCAGAAAACTGAGGTGACAGCATCACCGAAAAGGGTGATGAGTTAAAGCAATAACCCCGTATTCTATGAGCACCTTGTGGTGAACATTGTTACATGAGCACCTTGTGGTGAACAATGAATGCACAATTTAGGTCATCACTCTTTTAGGGTAACGAGAACTGGCCATCACTATAAAGGGTGATGAACCTATATTTACACTTGGTACCCATAACCTTAAACGGCATCATCACCATACAACGGTCCATCTGTAAAAACCGCCTTATTAATTTTCATTCTGTTCAGAACTATTCATGCAGACAACTGAAGAAAAGCTATACCCATGCTCATTCTGTTCGGAATATTTCAACCGAACACGTGGAAAACCATACATATGTTCATTTTGTTCGAAACATTTCCATCAACTCGTATATAATTTGCGATATCTTATTTTCCCGCTCTTTATAACTGGCGATACGGTATATTATGAAAAGTGTATAATAGTCGTACTCTCTGCTATCATGTTATATAGTTCCGAATAGGTGAGAACAATGTCTGCAGTATTAACGGTATGGTTCTTTCTGTACCAAATCACAAGATGTAGTAATGGTATGGTACTGTTATCGCTTGTATAGAGAAGATGTAGTAATGGTATAGTACGATATACCATATGTTGACTACGTCAATTATTCCTCGAAAAACTATATCATAATGGTATGAGAGTAGACAATTGGTGGTTAATTGTCATACTATTATATGGAGATATCCCTTAGCGCAAAATATTTCCACCAGCAGGGAACTGATGTGTACGAGTGCCAGTAAACCCTTGACCCCTCATCGCCCTTATACACACCACAGTGCAGATCATCTCAGCCCAGCCCATCTTCACATATTGCATTAAGACTAAAATAAAAAAATAAAAAAATACTAAACAAAACAAAAATAGATAAAGTTCAAATTTTTCAATAATTGCAATTTGATATTATATGTATTTAAATTCGTTAAAAAAAACTTTCAAACTGTAGATTGGCACAGATTTTAGAGAAGATGATCCTTTTTAATGTTAACAAAGTTCAAGATTATTCTTGAAACAAACAGTTTCAAATTTAATTGTCCTTGAGTTTTGATAATGTGGGGTGACTTCACCTAACTACCCGGCACAGATCTGCGAAAACAACAGCAGAAATTGACGTTACATATGTACCCGTATCTGACATTTCAAAGCACAATATTTGAAAAAGCAGTTGCCATTTTGAAAAGTTAGATCTGAGGGGAACACAGCCTGTTTGTTTGACAATTAGAGGAAATGATCAATTAAAACATACCAATTGGTCTAGTTCCGACGGGGCCTTTCCCTACTGTATACCATCGTGCATAGTAAAGAAAGGCTTCATCGGAGCTACAGTTGATCATACATGCGAATTCATGTGAATTCTGTCGGTCCGAGAGAGCCACTGCGGCATCGTGACCACCAAATAACGCACACAAACACCAGATTAATCGAAATTTCCCAACACATCAATTTCCGGTCAATATGATACATCAAATTCACACCAGTGCCCAATTATCTTCAAGGCCCAGTGCAACAAGAGTTCACCTTCATTCACATAAAACTGGCCTACACGTAGTTTCTTTTTCATTCTAGTAGGTACAGAGGAGTAGTAGGGAGCCGTGATTTCGACTCTCTTTTTTCGGGCGCACGAAAGTGGCGCAGGTTATTTGCCTATGTTCAATGGCTAGAAATGGCAAATCGGGAACCCTCAAAATTATGGTAAGGGAGGTAACTCCAGTTCAAGGTATGAGATTTTGTGGCGGTGTTCTGCGCAAGTGTGACGTCATGTATGACGTCACTTCCGGTCTGGGTGAATGGGGCGTGTGTATTCCTCCGCGGTGATGCGGTCTGGTGGTGATGCGGTCTGCCTCCGCGGAGAAAAAGTAGTCCCCAGAATTCAAATACGCTGCATGGTCTGATGGGGTCGAGTGAGGTATCAAAGTGAAGCATTCGTGAAGGGGCATCCAGTCATGGGTGGGTGCATGTAAAATTAAGATTTGTTCCCGAAAATATAAAAAGCGGAACACGGACTGTACCCCTAAAATAGGGGAAAACCCCTATCACCTCTAGCCAAAAGGGCTAATATCGGTCCCCGGGCGTATTGGGACCTGCCTATCAAGTCAATGGGGTGGGTGCATGTAAAATTAGGATTTGTTTCCCGAAACTATAAAAAGCGGAACACGGACTTTACCCCTAAAATAGGGGAAAACCCCTATCAACCCTAGCCAAAAGGGCTAATATCGGTCCCCGGGCTTATCGGGGCCTGCCTATCAAGTCAATGGGGTGGGTGCATGTAAAATTAGGATTTTTTCCCGAAACTATAAAAAGCGGAACACGGACTTTACCCCTAAAATAGGGGAAAACACCTATCAACTCTAGCCAAAAGGGCTAATATCGATCCCCGGGCTTATCGGGGCCTGCCTATCAAGTCAATGGGGTGGGTCCATGTAAAATTAGGATTTTTTTCCGAAACTATAAAAAAGCGGAACACGGAATTCAAATACGCTGCATGGTCTGATGGGGTCGAGTGAGGTATCAAAGTGAAGCATTCGTGAAGGGGCATCCAGTCATGGGTGGGTGCATGTAAAATTAAGATTTGTTCCCGAAAATATAAAAAGCGGAACACGGACTGTACCCCTAAAATAGGGGAAAACCCCTATCACCTCTAGCCAAAAGGGCTAATATCGGTCCCCGGGCGTATTGGGACCTGCCTATCAAGTCAATGGGGTGGGTGCATGTAAAATTAGGATTTGTTTCCGAAACTATAAAAAGCGGAACACGGACTTTACCCCTAAAATAGGGGAAAACCCCTATCACCTCTAGCCAAAAGGGCTAATATCGGTCCCCGGGCTTATCGGGGCCTGCCTATCAAGTCAATGGGGTGGGTGCATCTAAAATTAGGATTTTTTCCCGAAACTATAAAAAGCGGAACACGCACTTTACCCCTAAAATAGGGGAAAACCCTATCAACCCTAGTCAAAAGGGCTAATATCGATCCCCGGGCTTATCGGGGCCTGCCTATCAAGTCAATGGGGTGGGTCCATGTAAAATTAGGATTTTTTTCCGAAACTATAAAAAAGCGGAACACGGACTTTACCCCTAAAATAGGGGAAAACACCTATCAACCCTAGCCAAAAGGGCTAATATCGGTCCCGGGCTTATTGGGACCTGCCTATCAAGTCAATGGGGTGGGTGGATGTAAAATTAGGATTGTCCCCCGAAAATATAAAAAGCGGAACACGGAATTACCCCTAAAATAGGGGGAAACCCCTATCAACCCTAGTCAAAAGGGCTAATATCGGTCCCCGGGCTTATCGGGGCCTGCCTATCAAGTCAATGGGGTGGGTGCATGTAAAATTAGGATTTTTTCCCGAAACTATAAAAAGCGGAACACGCACTTTACCCCTAAAATAGGGGAAAACCCTATCAACCCTAGTCAAAAGGGCTAATATCGATCCCCGGGCTTATCGGGGCCTGCCTATCAAGTCAATGGGGTGGGTCCATGTAAAATTAGGATTTTTTTCCGAAACTATAAAAAAGCGGAACACGGACTTTACCCCTAAAATAGGGGAAAACACCTATCAACCCTAGCCAAAAGGGCTAAAATCGGTCCCGGGCTTATTGGCCGGGACCTGCCTATCAAGTCAATGGGGTGGGTGGATGTAACATTATGATTTTCCCCCGAAAATATAAAAAGCGGAACACGGAATTACCCCTAAAATAGGGGGAAACCCCTATCAACCCTAGTCAAAAGGGCTAATATCGGTCCCCGGGCTTATCGGGGCCTGCCTATCAAGTCAATGGGGTGGGTGCATGTAAAATTAGCATTTTCCAGGAACACAATGGGAAGGGTCCCGGAGCGAAACGGTGAAATTTTTGATAGCCCCATACTGGCTATGGGTGTATAGGTCCATACTGGGTGGACGTTTTGGGGTCTACGTGAGCCCCTTATGATCCTATGGGGTCGTATGAGGTCTTATTTTGAAGCTTATTTTGAAGCATCCGACTGGGCTAATGGTTCGTCCGTTTTCAATATTCTGCGCATGCGCAGTCTGGCCGTAGTATAGAAAGCAGGCATGTTGGGGGTATGTGGGGATGTGTTTGGGGTAGAGATGGACCACTATGGGTCCAAATGGGTCGTGGGAGGTGTCAGAGTGAAGCTTGTGTGGGGTAGAGTCAGACTGGCGTGTTTTTAGTGCAAGTCGCGTCAACGTGCGCATGCGCAGTTGGGTGTAGTTAGTAAAGTGGCCATTTTGGGGGTGCGTGGAGGTGTGCTTGGGATAGAGAGGGACCATCCTTGGTCGTGGGAGATGTTATTTTGTAGCTCTCTGGGTGTACAGCCCCAGTTGAGGGATGTTCCCGTTATCTGTGACGTCATCGGTGACGTCATCAGTACGAGTACTAGCGAAAGTGGGCATTTTAGGAAAGTGCAGGAAGGTATTTGGAGTAGAGAGGGACCATCCTTGGTCCGATTGTTTCGTGGGAGGTGTCATCTTGTAGCTTTCATGGTGTACATCCCCATTTGAGGGATCTTCGCGTCATCTGTGACGTCACCAATCAATAATACCACCACACACACACACACTACCACACACCACCACCACACACCACCACCAATACTACCACCACACACAACCACACACCACCACCACCACCGGACGTTGACGGGCATCAACGCCCGGTGGTGGTGATAGCTCACGTGGGTCGGAACTCCGGAGCTCGGAGCTCCGCTGTATTATACAATCGGATAGCGATTGTCTTGAATAACAACAAGTTCAGCAATGTTCGTACAGTTTACTATCCCCAATGTTACATCATACCCAGGCTGGGGGAGCCGCCCTGGGTAGGTTTAGTATGTTCGCAACAAAACAAATTGAAATATAAAACACCATGCTTTATTATTTAACGCACCGTCACATTAGGAACAAGTGTTTACTGAGCTCTATTCAACGATCAGCATTTAGACATATAGAGTATGTACGTATGTATGTTATGCCATTCATCAGTGCATGGGTGAAGCATTTAGCCGATGGGGTGGTCGGTCAGCTTGGTAACGAAAAACGTGACATTGGTCATACTCTCCACTGTCCACTTGGTGTCGGGACGTTGTTGTTGGGCCCATTCCAAGACATCCACGGTGTCCAGTTTCTCCAGCATCGTCTCTAGCGACACCCTATCCGTGATGGTAAGCGATTGGTCAAATACCCGGATGTTACTGCTCGGGTAAAAGTATCGGACTTGGTCTGTCACGTTATGCTGCAGCACATAACCAAACGCCAGATTTAATTTGAAGGACGTAGTTTGATCGTTGAACATGGCTTCCACGTAGCTGCGTAAACGGGCGAGGTCGGTCAGTCGGAAATTGTAGATATCTTGAATAGGGCGATGACGGTGGAAACAGTGCCGTATCATGGGCCAATGGCGCCGATAGATGTCACTCACTGGATGGTCTTCGTGTAACAGATCGCTAAGAACATTTATGGGTTCATCCGCGAAGTGTACTTTGCTCTCCACGTCGTACAAATTCTGACCCAAAGTCTTGTCGTCGGAATTTGACTGTTGAATTAGGAGGATATCATCATCATCGGCCTTCGTGCGGTGGGTGGGAGTTCCCGCTGTCTCGATACTGTTGCCTACGGGCTCCTCTACCTGCAAACTTGGCTGCGGATCAGGGTGTTGTGTACGTTGGTGTCGCAGCAACAGACTGGGCAGTTTGAAAAGTCGACCACATTCCTCGCATAGATGCTTGGGTGTCCCATGCACTGTCCGTTCATGACACCGTAGACTGTCCTGGCGAATAAATAGTTTCCCACACCTCGTGCAGCTATACCGGGTGGTTCCGTCGTGCTTGGTGGCCTCATGGCAGCGCAAGTCGTGCAGACGAGTAAACTGCTTCTGGCAAGTTGTGCAAGTGAACATCTTGGTGGTTGACAGAGTGTCTGATTCCGTTCACGTGACCGGAACTGACCTTTGACCCCGGCGCGCGTTAACAATACCGGATAAAATTGCGCGCCGGGGTCAAAGGTCAGTTCCGGTCACGTGAACGGAAGCGGAAGTGACCTCGCAGAGATCATATGCAAATGTCACTTCCGAGCTCTGAGCTCCACTCGCTTTGAGCTCCAAGAGCTCCGATCCAAGAGCTCTGCCACACGGGAGCTCCCACCATCACCACCACCACCGGGCGAGGTCCGCCATCTTCAGTCCGGGTCTTTTCGGTGACGGAGTGTGAACATGATAGCACATGTACTGACCTGTCTGTGGGGGTTTTCACACAATGTCGTTCACTTCCGAGTTTCTTCGGTCACTTCCCGAAAAGACACGAAGGTGGCTGAAGAGACACGGAGGTCACCGAAGATGTCACGCAGATCATCGAAGAGACACGGAGGTGCCCGAACATGATACCAGCTAGCGTGCTATAAAAGGGAAGCGGCCTGGCCGTTTCATCAGACACTCTGTCAACCACCAAGAGGTTCACTTGTACTACGTGCTCGAAATCATTCACTCGTCTGCACGACTTGCGCCGCCATGAGGCTACCAAGCACGAAGGAACCGCCCGGTATAGCTGTACGATATGTACACTATCGTTTCAGCGCCCGGATCATTTACAGCGCCACACACGTGCACGCCATGAAGTACCCAAGCGTCCATGCAAAGAATGTGGTCGGCTTTTCAAACTGACCAGTCAGTTGCTGCGACACCAACGCACGCGACACCCTGTTCCGCAGCCACGTTTGCAGGTAGAAGAGCCCGTAGGCATCAATATCGAAACAGGGGGAACTCCCACCCATCGCACGAGGGCCGATGATGATGTCGCCCTAATTCAACAGCCAAATTCCGACGACAAGACCTTGAGCCAGACTTTGTACGACGTGGAGGGCAAAGTACACTTCGTGGACGAACCCATAAATGTTCCTAGCGATCTGTTACACGAAGACCATCCAATGAGTGACATCTATCGGCGCCATTGGCACATGATCCGGCACTGTTTCTACCGTCATCGCCCTATTCAAGATATCTACAATTTCCGACGGACCGACCTCGCCCGTCTACGCAGCTACGTGGAAGCCATCTTCAACGATCAAACTACGGCCTTCAAGTTGAATCTGGCGTTTGGTTATGTGCTACAGCATAAGGACACAGACCAAGCCCGATATTTTTACCCGAGCAGTAACATCCGGGTATTTGACCAACCGTTTACCATCATTAACCGGGCGTCGCTAGAGGCGATGCTGGAGAAACTGGACAACGTGGATCCCTTGGAATGGGCCCAACAACAACGCCCCAACACACAATGGGTCGTAGAGAGGGTGACCAATGCCACGTTTTTCGTTACCAAGCTGACCGACCACCCCCATCGGCTGAATGCGTCACTCATGCACTGATGAATACCATAACATGCCGTACATACTCTATATGTCTACATGCTGATCGTTGACGGTACGGAGGTGACCGAAGAGACACGGAGGTGACCGAAGATGTCACGGAGGTCACCGAAGAGACACGGAGATCCATCCGGGTTTACACGGGAACAGCCGGGTAGTTACGGAGGTGACCGAAGAGACACGGAGGTGACCGAAGATGTCACGGAGGTGCCCGAAGAGATACGGAGGTTACCGAAGATGTCACGGCTCGGCCCTCGACTTGGGGATAGTTGAACTGAGTGTGCTAAAAATAGATCACCAGCTAGCGTGCTATAAAAGGGAAGCGGCCTGGCCGTTTCATCAGACACTCTGTCAACCACCAAGATGTTCACTTGCACAACTTGCCAGAAGCAGTTTACTCGTCTGCACGACTTGCGCCGCCATGAGGCCACCAAGCACGACGGAACCACCCGGTATAGCTGCACGAGGTGCGGGAAACTATTTATTCGCCAGGACAGTCTACGGTGTCATGAACGGACAGTGCATGGGGCACCCAAGCATCTATGCGAGGAATGTGGTCGACTTTTGAAACTGCCCAGTCTGTTGCTGCGACACCAACGTACACAACACCCTGATCCGCAGCCAAGTTTGCAAGTAGAGGAGCCCGTAGGCAACAGTATCGAGACAGCGGGAACTCCCACCCACCGCACGAAGGCCGATGATGATGATGTCGCCCTAATTCAACAGTCAAATTCCGACGACAAGACTTTGGGTCAGAATTTGTACGACGTGGAGAGCAAAGTACACTTCGCGGATGAACCCATAAATGTTCTTAGCGATCTGTTACACGAAGACCATCCAGTGAGTGACATCTATCGGCGCCATTGGCCCATGATACGGCACTGTTTCCACCGTCATCGCCCTATTCAAGATATCTACAATTTCCGACTGACCGACCTCGCCCGTTTACGCAGCTACGTGAAGCCATCTTCAACGATCAAACTACGTCCTTCAAATTAAATCTGGCGTTTGGTTATGTGCTGCAGCATAACGTGACAGACCAAGTCCGATACTTTTACCCGAGCAGTAACATCCGGGTATTTGACCAATCGTTTACCATCACGGATAGGGTGTCGCTAGAGACGATGCTGGAGAAACTGGACACCGTGGATGCCTTGGAATGGGCCCAACAACAACGTCCCGACACCAAGTGGACAGTGGAGAGTATGACCAATGTCACGTTTTTCGTTACCAAGCTGACCGACCACCCCATCGGCTGAATGCTTCACCCATGCACTGATGAATGCCATAACATACATACGTACATACTCTATATGTCTAAATGCTGATCGTTGAATAGAGCTCAGTAAACACTTGTTCCTAATGTGACGGTGCGTTAAATAATAAAGCATGGTGTTTTATATTTCAATTTGTTTTGTTGCGAACATACTAAACCTACCCAGGGCGGCTCCCCCAGCCTGGGTATGATGTAACATTGGGGATAATAAACTGTATGAACATTGCTGAACTTGTTGTTATTCAAGACAACCGCTATCCGATTGTATAATACAGCGGAGCTCCGAGCTCCGGAGTTCCGACCCACGTGAGCTATCACCACCACCGGGCGTTGACGCCCGTCAACGCGCGGTGGTGGTCGTGGTGGTGGTGGTGTGTGGTTGTGTGTGGTGGTGGTATTGATGGTGGTGTGTGGTGGTGGTGTGTGGTGGTGGTGTGTGGTAGTGTGTGTGTGTGGTGGTATTATTGATTGGTGACGTCACAGATGACGCGAACATCCCTCAAATGGGGATGTACACCATGA
Organism: Hanleya hanleyi; assembly: GCA_036873755.1. Taxonomy (NCBI): domain Eukaryota; kingdom Metazoa; phylum Mollusca; class Polyplacophora; order Lepidopleurida; family Hanleyidae; genus Hanleya; species Hanleya hanleyi. Next base: position 36,600 of record JAVTVY010032174.1, read on the forward strand.
AAGCTACAAGATGACACCACCCACGAAACAATCGGACCAAGGATGGTCCCTCTCTACTCCAAATACCTTCCTGCACTTTCCTAAAATGCCTACTTTCGCTACTACTCGTACTGATGACGTCACCGATGACGTCACAGATAACGGGAACATCCCTCAATTGGGGCTGTACACCCAGAGAGCTACAAAATAACACCTCCCACGACCAAGGATGGTCCCTCTCTACCCCAAGCACACCTCCACGCACCCCCAAAATGGCCACTTTACTAACTACACCCAACTGCGCATGCGCAGGTTGACGCGACTTGCACTAAAAACACGCCAGTCTGACTCTACCCCACACAAGCTTCACTTTGACACCTCCCACGACCCATTTGGACCCATAGTGGCCCATCTCTACCCCAAACACATCCCCACATACCCCCAACATGCCTGCTTTCTATACTACAGCCAAACTGCGCATGCGCAGAATATTGAAAACGGACGAACCATTAGCCCAGTCGGATGCTTCTCCACGAGAGCTTCAAAATAAGACCTCATACGACACCATAGGATCATAAGGGGCTCACCTAGGCCCCAAAACGTCCACCCAGTATGGACCTATACACCCATAGCCAGTATGGGGCTATATGGATCTACCCAGGCCTCGCTGAACTTTTTTCAAAAATTTCACCGTTTCGCTCCGGGACCCTTCACATTGTGTTCTAAATGACGAGACGTGAAAAACAAGACCAAACAACCCATATCACAATGAACGTGTGTGAATTTCCCAGGATGGACCTATACCCCCATAGCCAGTATGGAGCTATATGGACTATATGGTACTTTTCCAAAAATTTCACCGTTGCGCTCTGGGACCCTTCCCATCGTGTTCTAAATGACGAGACGTGAAAAACAAGACCAAACAACCCATATCACAATGAACGTGTGTGAATTTCCCAGGATGGACCTATCCCTCCCATAGCCAGCCTATGGGACTATATGGGCTATATGGTACTTTTCCAAAAATTTCACCGTTTCGCTCCGGGACCCTTCCCATCGTGTTCTAAATGACGATACGTGAAAAACAAGACCAAACAACCCATATCACAATGAACGTGTGTGAATTTTCCAGGATGGACCTATACCCCCCATAGCCAGCCTATAGGCCTATATACAGACCTCGGTGACTTTTTCCAAAAATTTCACCGCTTCGCTCCGGGACCCCTCCCATCGTGTTCTAAATGACGAGACGTGAAAAACAAGACCAAACAACACATATCACAATGAACGTGTGTGAATTTTCCAGGATGGACCTATACCCCCCATAGCCAGCCTATAGGCCTATATACAGACCTCGGTGACTTTTTCCAAAAATTACACCGCTTCGCTCCGGGACCCCTCCCATCGTGTTTTTCTTGGCGAGACGAGAAAAACGAGACCCCACAACCCATAATAAAGCCCACGAAAAAAAATGACCATCCCCATACCCCATACAGGCATTTCCCCGTATATTGTATAATACAGACCCCTATTGTAGGGGTAAAGTCCGAGTTCCGCTTTTTATAGTTTCGGAGAAAAATCCTAATTTTACATGCACCCACCCCATTGACTTAATAGGCAGGCCCCGATAAGCCAGGGGACCGATATTAGCCCTTTTGGCTAGGGTTGATAGGTGTTTTCCCCTATTTTAGGGGTAAAGTCCGTGTTCCGCGTTTTTATAGTGTCGGAAAAAAATCCTAATTTTACATGCACCCACCCCATTGACTTGATAGGCAGGCCCCGATAAGCCCGGGGACCGATATTAGCCCTTTTGACTAGGGTTGATAGGGTTTTCCCCTATTTTAGGGGTAAAGTCCGTGTTCCGCTTTTTATAGTTTCGGGAAGAAAATCCTAATTTTACATGCACCCACCCCATTGACTTGATAGGCAGGCCCCGATAAGCCCGGTGACCGATATTAGCCCTTTTGGCTAGAGGTGATAGGGGTTTTCCCCTATTTTAGGGGTAAAGTCCGTGTTCCGCTTTTTATAGTTTCGAGAACAAATCCTAATTTTACATGCACCCACCCCATTGACTTGATAGGCAGGTCCCAATACGCCCGGGGACCGATATTAGCCCTTTTGGCTAGAGGTGATAGGGGTTTTCCCCTATTTTAGGGGTACAGTCCGTGTTCCGCTTTTTATATTTCCGGGAACAAATCCTAATTTTACATGCACCCACCCATGACTGGATGCCCCTTTACGAGTGCTTCACTTTGATACCTCACTCGACCCCATCGGACCATGCAGCGTATTAGACTCGTACCTAGCTCCCAACTCACACGCACCGTTGGGGTCTAGTAAGCGACAGGCATTTTGTATTCTCTGATTGGCTGAATTACCGGTCTAAATCTAGACCGGTAAATAGACCAATGTCAGTATGTGTTGTTGTTGTTCGTGTGTATCTAGTGACCAGTACTCGTCTATGGTGCGATAAAGGGCCTTGAGCGCTACGGCCACCAATCCACCAAGTACTATATAGATCCTTTGTAAGATTTGATGAGCGATGAGCGATTACGGTATGTTTCCTAAATAAAGCCATCGCTTCTACGACTACCACGACGTCCAGCAAGACGGTACCGGTACATCTTCGGAAAATTTATGACCTATTCCAAGGTTCTTAGCGTGACATGTACATGATCAGGTCAGGGGATTTGCAGCATTTCTGTTCTTCATTCAATACATAGTACTGTTCATACGCCCTATGATATGTACTTTTGTTGCTAACATTATGCAAGTTTTGTTGTTAAAAAAATAAAACTGAACGTACTTGTAGGCCCACAGCAGACATTATAAATTTAGTTGACCTAGATTCTGCATTGAAGATCAACCATTGAAACGCGGAAAACAACGAATTACGTCAATTATACAGTATTTTCGCCTGCATGTTGTCTGATCGTACTAGTTTATCTGATGATGCTAAACAATAATGATCTTGTGAACTTTGGGATAGGCCTAGGTCATAAATTTTCTGAAGATGTACCATTTTGCCGACGTCCAAACAAGCATGGAGAGGCATGGTGGGTGGAGAATACCATGGGCCAATCACTGTGCAGTGCTGATTTAAAATGCCTGTCGATAACTAGTCTCCATACAGCGATAGCGAATTGGAGCTGGGTACGAGTCTAGCAGCGTATTTGAAGTCTGGGGACTACTTTTTCTCCGCGGAGGCAGACCGCATGACCACCAGACCGCATTACCGCGGAGGAATACACACGCCCGATTCACCCAGACCGGAAGTGACGTCATACATGACGTCACACTTGCGCAGAACACCGCCACAAAATCTCATACCTTGAACTGGAGTTACCTCCCTTACCATAATTTTGAGGGTTCCCGATTTGCCATTTCTAGCCATTGAACATAGGCAAATAACCTGCGCCACTTTCGTGCGCCCGAAAAAAGAGAGTCGAAACCCTCTTTCTATACTACTTATGTAGTATTATCTGTCATCATGATGCAGTATGACATAATTTTATCTCAAACCGGTGAATGCGAATAAATACATCATACAGAATGTAATCTCCCGGCTTCTCGCAGTTTAATGTTGTACTGCAGAACTGTGTCCCGTTCCCTGTCACTTTTTCATATGTATAATACCATACCGCGAATCACTTTATCAACGAATAGCTCTTCATGTTATTAACGTGTTTTCAATCGGTCTTAATATAATTCCACACTGCATCATTTAGTGCCCCTGGCTATGTTGGAATGGTGTACGGACATTTCCCCCATGGACATTTCCCCCAGTGGGCATTTGCCCCAGTGGACATTTCCCCCAGTGGACATTTGCCCCAGTGGACATTTCCCCCAGTGGGCATTTGCCCCAGTGGACATTTCCCCCAGTGGACATTTCTTTCACCCTATATTTTTAGGTTATTTTGAACATGGTTTTTAAATAATTTTGTAATAACGCAATTTGTTTTTTCTGTATATAAAGATATAAGGATTTCCAGATGTTTTACGATAATTGAGTCACAAAGTGATAAGATATTATACATATTATACACAGTATATATCAGTATTATTCAGTAGCACATTTTAAAACAATATAAAAGATGTATACATGGTATATAGCATAACATTAACTGTTCGTAGGTCGGTGTCATGAAGCCATTTGATGAGAATAAAACCGAACTGAAGTGAAAACTGAGGTAAAAAATATAACAAAATAATATTGTTAAAAAATACATCTTTTATTTTACCACAATGTGATATAATGTTTTCTTAAAATGTTAAAATATATAATATATATATGATTTATATGTTATCACTATGTTATCCATTTTATTGTTTAAAAATGTGCTATAAAATATATGATGTGCCAAATTATTTAAAAACTATGTTCAAAATAACCTAAAAGTATAGGGTGGGGGAAATGTCCATTGAAGGAAATGTCCACCGGGGAAATGTCCATGGGGGGAATGTCCGCTGGAGGAAATGTCCACTGGGGGAAATGACCTGGATTCGTTGGAATTGGGCGTGTGTTTGTGGTGAGATGGGGGGGTCATTGATAAATATGGTATCAGGTGAGGGGGGGTCACTGGTAACCTTCCAGCCAAAGGAGGGGGGGTCACACATAACTTAGGGTCATCAGCTGAATTTCCACCGGCCCCCCCCCCCTCAAGATAAATTTTGAACGGTCCCTTACATAGGGTTGTTTCGTCTCACCAGTTTATAGATATTTTGCTGTCATTGCCATGGTGCAGAATGAACATCTTTAGGCCTATGACTTCTCGACAGTTGAGATATTTTCTGCCAATGTGTTTAAGATACAATGAAGTCACTGGGGGATGCGATCAATATATTGTGGCATGATATCCGCATACCAAATTTGGAAATAATCTGTTATATCCTTCTAAGTGTACTGTCCGAAAATAATATTTTAAGTTTGGTATCCAGGTGGGGCTACCCATGCGTGTATGTGGACGGAACGGTTATTCAAAGAGCATCTTATTTCAAGATATCGATGTATCAAATTTCCGAAGAATCGAAGTTTACAGCCGCTACATTTTTTTTTGTGTCGGCGCCACCTGTGGGCATACGTGGATGGAATGTGACCCATGCGACATCTTGTGAGATGATATGAACACATCCCCAAATTTGGAGAAAAGAAACGTTGTCTTTCTGATTTTAGCGGTATATAGTAAGAAAGCACAATTATGTATGCCCGCAAGTGGCGCCACCCACATGGTGACGTGTGTGGATGGAATGCAAACCCATGCGTCACAAGATATTGATATACCGAATTTGAAAAGAATACATATTGTTATTCTTTTGTTTTTGTCATGCATGAAATTTGAATTTGGCCCCAGGTGGCGCTGCCTATTGAAACATAAACTATAGGGATTTAAAAAAAAGTCGTAATATCGCCTGGAAGCAAAATTTAAAGTGATCATAAACCCTCAGGTATAGTTTCCATCAAATGAAAGACCATTGTGAACAGTGTCGGAAAATATTTATTGTAATTTTTTACGATTTTATTTCACAGAGTAAACTGCAAATAAAGTATATGGTATTCTATGGTGGTCTGTTGCAATCATATTTAGGTCCAGTGACGTCACACTGCCTTAATACATATATTTCAAACTGTGTATGCATTTTCCAATGCTTGATTCAAGCTTAACGTGTGTATACTTTGAGTTTCAACACATACTCACTGTTCCAATGTGCATGTTTCACCAAAATCTGAGAGATGGTAAGTCAAGTGTCTTGCATTTAATTTCTCCGATTTTGGTGAAACATGGAGCTCGATCCTTTTCCACACAATTTTCCGAAAAATGAATGTTCAAGATTTTCTATACCCAAAAATGGCAGTATATATAAGAATTTAAGAGTATATTTTCTTTATGAAGTAACTTACAGTTTATCTTCTGCAGGAGCGGCGGAAGCGGGGGGTGGCCCCTTCCCTTCAGTTGGTGCGGCCCCCAGTTTCAACAAAAGCTGGGGTGACTCATGAATTTGGTCCTAATGTGACCAGATATACATGCAGGCCGGCTTTTTTCCCCGCGGCGCTTCGCGCCGCCCTGTATGCTAGGTTTTCCCGGAGCGGCGACTGCACTGGAGCTAGGGGCACTTTGCTGTTTGGTTTAAAGTGCTCTGATTTAATCATTAATCTTCTGTTCCGTTCGCAATGACCAATAACTGTTTTAGATGTTAATTTACATAGAAACTGCATTAGCTTTATTGGACGATTAGCTGATTATCAAATTTAGAAATCAAAATTGCGTTCAAATTTTTTTTTGTGTTCATACTTTTCTTTCCAAACGTGTCAGCGCTCTCCAAAATGTTAATTTCTTCGAGATCACTGCGTATAGTTCGAATTTTTGAATACTTTTTTTACGTTCAAAAGTTATCAATTCAATTTTTCTTTTAAATGACGAGAAAAATCACAAAAACAATCTCAAACTGCAGTTGATTATATAGTGATGACATGTCGTCTTATAAGCCGGAAATCGGCCAGAATGCGTCTACAGCCATCTAGGAGCGCGGAGCTGCCGGGGCCTAGGCCGCCCCTGCACCCTCGCCTAAAGTGCTATGATAGTCGAGCCCCCCTCCCCCCCTCCCAAGTTTTTGGGAGCTTCCGCCGCCGCTGTTCTGGAGTTAATTATCGCTCTTATGAAAAGAATCCGTCGAGTCTTTCTGATTTTATTAACCAGAAACAAGATTTTAAGTTAACCTATTCCAGTTGACCTGGGAATACGTGGGTGAAATTCAAACATAAGCAACATCTTGTGGCATGTTAGGCTGGCATACAAACCAAATTTGGGAAAAAATAAATTAAGGTGTTCTGATCTTGCAGTAGTATATAAAAGATCGATTCGGTCGCATATATTGAGGGTGCCCATGTTAAAGATAAGGGGAAATGCGAAGTCAAATGAGGGATGAAATTGGGGTAATGTTAAGGTTTAGGGAAACGAGGGATGAAATGAGAGTGTAATGTTGATGTATGAAAATGTGGAGGGAAATAAGGGATGTAAATGACGTCACGGATGACGTCCCATCCATGCAATCGGGGACTAGTTGAGGAGTCTTTGAATGGACGTTTTGGGGTCGAGGCGGGCTCATAGTGGGCCTACGGATTTGAGGAGGGTATCCACTTGAAGCGCTTCTCGCCATTTGATGTTGCATCTATAATATTCTCTGTGTGTATGCGCGCGTTTGGGTGTGTGTGTGGGGGATGTTTGTGGCGATGGCTGTGGTGGTGATGGTTGCTGAGCGACCGTCTTAACGCAGTGACGCCCTAACGCCCTTACGTCTCCTATACCTAGTCCCATAATGCCTTAACGCCGTTATGCAGACAGTTGAGAGAAAGAAAGATCAACACGTTCAAAAGTTTTCATATAGTTTATTATACCCTCCATCATATCATGCCCACGTTGGGGGAGCCGCGTTGGGTATGTTTACAATTCAAGTGTGCTCTTGTTCAATCAGAAACCACCATTTGGTGTTGCATCCGTCATGTTCGCTTTTATCCTTTGGACGTATTCCTAATCATTTGAACGTCAGCTGTGCACGTCTTTGGGATAGGCTTCCTGTTATGGACAGTACTTAACGCCCGTCAACGCCTAGCTTAACGCTTCAATACCCTGGTGAAATAGCAAGGAAGCTCTGATAGATCTAGATATCCCATGGAATCGACACTAATTCATCGATATGCAGTAACAGCCGACCACGCCCGTCGTTACGACTAAACGCCATAACGCTTTAACGCCATATCTTAACGCCTTAACGCCGTAACAACGCCTTATCTGAGGGGCAACTGGATTACTTCCCTTGATTTGCTGGGTTTTTTTTCGAAATTGAGAGACTACACAATCTCAACAACAAAATTCCCATTTCAACGACTCACCAGGTGTAAAGTCCGTTTTCCGCTTTTTATTTCCGGGAAAATCCTAAGTTTACATGCACCCGCTAACCCACCCAGCACCTCTCAGCAGGCCACGATCCGCTGGAAATCGATATTAGCTCATCTAAACCTGGTTGATAGTGGTTTTCCATATTTTAGGGGCAAAGTCCGTGTTTCCGTATTTTATATTTTAAAGGCAAATACTAATTTTACATGCACCCATCCATTACCTGCTAGGCCTCGAGGAGCGCTTCAAGTGGATACTCTCCCCAACCCCGTTGGTCCAATATGGGCCCGCCTCGACCCCAAAACTTCCATCCAAAGACCCCTCCCTATATATTAACATTACACCTTCATTTCATCCCACATTTCGTCCTTCATATCTTTACCGGATATAGGCTAGTTTCTTGCTAGAGAGAAGCGATCAGCAGTTTTCAATGATGCCGACAAGACATCATGATGTACCAAAGATATCAAATCCGTATCGTTGATCAGTATTCTTAATCCATATGATTTTCATTGTAAAGTTGTTATCTAGAGACTGATGTATCTCAGTCACGCTTTGATTGTGACTATTCGTATGAACACCACTATAATCTTGAAGTACGTGAGTTCATATGGCCCCTAGCCCCACAAAATTATAAATTTCGTCCCATTTTCGAATATTTTCCTTCTTACAATTTTGTTCCTTCGCAAAAGAATTGGATATCCAGTGAAATTTCTTGCTTTCCTTCCAATAAGAGACTTGGAACAATAGCTCTTAAAATCTTAAAATACTGGAATTGTTTTGTAATTTGGAGTTTAAAATTGAACTCAAATAGATCTACGGAATGCAAGAATTGACATCCTGAAATTAGACCAGAAATGAAATGGCGGTCTATCAGAGTTAAACTTTATTGGTATGTGGACGTACAGGTTGCCAAAAATGCACTGTCAGACATTCGGAGGAATGGAGCCACATATCAATGAAGAAGAAATAGAATAGACCATTGGAAAGGGTAATTTATGTGCGTCACACATTGACTAACCATTTCATTCCAATGACTGCCCAGAAATTGGTGCCAGGCTATCAACATCAAAATATCTTCACAGAATTTGGACATTATAAAAGATATGGATAGAGGCAGAAAGCTGCACAGTTAGACAAAGTCTGAAAAGAGTGAAGCTGCAGTGGACAAGCCAAAAAGAGTGTGGGCCAACACACAAGACATAGCACGAATCGTTAGATTCTTGGTATGTGCTTTAGAAAAGGTTAACCGGAACACTATACTGTGAAGTCATGTGACTCTGTCAGTATGTCGGCACCTCTTCCCACTTCCCTTATATGTGTTGTAACCAACACAGTGCAGTGCCGTGCGTGAGTATAGTAAGGACCTTCTGGTGAGACAAAACTTTGGGAAGATCTCAAAGATGGTACAATGTGTGCGAGTTCTACGAACATCAGCTCTCGGGTTTGGGTGGCGCTGTGATTTTGCACACCTTTATAGACGACATAAGACATCGTTTCATAATCGTTTCCAGTTGTAAATCTGTTGCACCACGTAGCACGCTGCCACATGACCAACCTATGACGAGTGTCCCGAGTGCCAACCGTAAAAATGGCTATGTCTGAATGTAGCGAAAATATATCAGGATAAACACAATTTTGGTATCAGATAAGGCATCTTGGTATCCAGAGTTTAGAGAGTCTTCGTGTGAGTAGAAGGATCAACAACCGTGTTGTTGTATAGTGTTATTATTTGCATGTTTAGATGTCAGTAAACAGAAATTCTCAAAACTGAAAAACAAACGTATAAGCTGATTTTTTCAACCATGGGGGAGAAGTCGATGGTCCAAGGCTATGAGCTGGTTATGCGAAAAAGTTTGAAATGACCACTCGGCTCGGTCTCGTACCTCTCCAATGCTGTGCCAACACTCATAAGAAAGCTGGGAACCCAGAGAGTTTCACCAGTAGGTGACGTGAGTAGTAGGAAAAGCGTAAATTGCCTCTCATTTGTGGAGCGCTCACTTCCGGTTGGGTGGGACGCTGCCCTCAGCCAATCAGAAGCGAGTATTTTGACCGGGTGCATTATGGGACATATCCAAGATGGCGGCGTCTGCCTTCTGGTTCAAGATGGCGGCACGTCCGGTGTCGAAAACTGGCCATTTTGTCGGGATGCGGTCATCTAGTGTCGAAAACTGGACCTTGTATGGATCCCGCCTAGTGGAAATAGACGTTTTGGGATCGAGGGGGGTCCCTAATGGGCCGATGGATTTGTATGAGATATCAATCTGAAGCCTATGTGAGGGCGCATCCGCCTGAACATGGGTACATGTAAAACACTAGTGGGCCGATTGGATCGAGTGAGGTATCAATGTGAAGCCTATGTGAGGGGGCATCTGATGGGGTGAGTGCGGGGTTGAAATATCGTCACTCTGCGCATGCGCGGTAGACCAAGGGTATGGAAATAGACGTTTTGGGGTCTAGGGGAGCCCCTAGTGGTCCGATGGAGTCGAGTGAAGTATCAATGTGAAGCCTATGTGAGGGGGCATCCCACTGGGTGGGTGTGGGGTTGGAATATGGTCATTCTGCGCATGCGCGGTAGACCAAGGGTATGGAAATAGCCGTTTTGGGGTCTAGGGCAGCCACTAATGGACCGATGGGGTCGAGTGAGGTATCAATGTGAAGCCTATGTGAGGGGGCATCCCACTGGGTGGATGTGGGTTTGGAATATCGTCATTCTGCGCATGCGCAATAGACCAAGGGTACGGAAATAAACGTTTTGGGATGTAGGTGAGCCCCTAATGAGCCGATGGAGTTGAGTGAGGTATCAATGTGAAGCCTATGTGAGGGGGCATCTGATTGGACTAGGGTCTCGGCCGTTGTCCACATTCTGCGCATGCGCAGACAGGGAATTCTGGGAAAAGGGTGTGGAAATAGACGTTTTAGGGTTTAGGTGAGCCCCTAATGATCCTATGGTGTCGTATGAGGTATCAGTGTGAAGCTGTCGTGAGGGAGCATCCGCCTGGGCTAGTGTGTCGTTCTTTTCACTAAAACTACCTCCGAACACAGAAGAGTTCCAATGTTCCCCTTAGCATATCGGTCCCCGGGCTTATCGGGGCCAATCGTAGTTACGCCTTAACGCTCTAACATAACGCCTTGACGCAACAACAACAACAAGCATGACACTTGAGAGAACAACAACAACAACAAGTTTTTTTTCATATAGTTTATTTTCCCCAATGTTACATCATACCCACGCTGGGGGAGCCGCGTTGGGTATGTTTACAACTCAAAAAGACTCTTGCCCAATCAGAGGCCACCATTTGCATCTGTCCTATTCGTTCCTGTCCGTTAGATTCTTGTCCAATCAGAAGTTTCCATTTCAGAAAGTTCCATCTTTGCTCGGTGTGACCTAAGCATCGTCGGGCAGGCCTGGATATTCTTCGGGAAGCATGTACTGAAACAGTTGGTTGCGCATTCTGATCGCATTTTCCAGGGCCTCGGTGGGTGGTAGCCCCATAGCCTCTTCCAAGTGACGCTTGGTCTTCATGATGGACCTGTGAGTGGGGTCGCCCTTCTTTTCAAGCGGTAGTAAGGTATACTGTTCACAGATCGCCATGGCTGTTTTCCTGATGCGGGGGCGCATTTGGGTGTACGTCTGTTGTAAATTATCCTCTCCGGCGTCCTCGATCGCTGCAGCGTTTTCCACGGACGTAGGCTGACTATCTGAGGTCAAGCTCTCCGTATCACTAGATAGACTCTCAGCAATCTCTGTTTCGGTATCAGTCGATACACTCTCAGCAGTCTCTGTATCAGCATCCGCCTCAACGGACTCCTCGGAGTCTTCAAGCCCATGTATATTTTTCTGGTGTCGCATCATATCGTAATATCTGGTGAACGTGCGTTCGCACTCAGAGCAAGTATGAGCCATGTTGACGGTTGAACGTCGACTGTGCGTGTTTTTGGAAATACGCTCGCTTTTATAGAGAGTAACGCCCATCAACGCTTAGCTTAACGCTTCAACGCCCTGGTGAATTAGCTTAGAAGCTCTGATTTCCATGGAATTGACACCAATTCATCGAAATGCAGTGACGCCCGTCAACGCCCGTCGTTACGCCTTAACGCCCGTCTCAACGCCTTATCACGCGTTCTTAATGCTTTAACGTCGTTTAATGATGCGTTCGAACAAATGTTTCTTTTGTGCTATTGCTCTGACATACGCCGCTTTCCAGTTCATGCCCGAGGTTTTCAACATCGACGCTGTTCTTTTCATATGGACTGGGTCCTTATCCAACAATTTCATATGGGTCAGTAAGTCGGCATACCGCTGACGTAAAGCCCGTCGTAGTCTGGGTGCCAATCTGTTATGGGATAAAATTGCGGCTTCCTCTTTCGAATACCCTTTGCGTTGAAACTTGTTTTCTGTGACCTCCAACATCTCGCCCATCTCGGCGTCCATACTTTCTTTGAACAAATCCTTCCATAGCCTCGAGTTCACATTATGTTCTTCAACCTCGGGTTGGTCCTTCACGGTTGGGTGATATTCCGGGACTGGTGGTATGAAGAAGGCCCGCTGTACGGGGGTGGGTTGCTGCTTCACCAAATGTGGACTCGGTGGATGGTGTAGGGGCTGTGGTGATCCCTCGCCGGTAGCAGGTGGGTCGTCAGCCGGCGATCTTCGAGGGTATGGGCTTTGAAATCTACGAACAGCTAGCCGTACGGACGACTTGTCGCTTCTTGAAACGCCTGCATGAAATGGTCGATGTTCTGAGGATAAATTCGACTACCAAACACACGAATTTGTGCTCTGTGGATGGGGTTGGAGAACAACACAAAGTGTTGGCAGTTCAAGGCAATATCTCTGGACGCCTTCCTTTGAGGAAAGAGATTCTGGGTCAAATAGATGACGGACAGATTGCGATGATGGGACCCTTTGGTGAATAGGTCGGCGATTTTCGAATTGTCCTTGGCCGCACTCATCAGATCATCCAGCACTACCACGTTGGTCTGCTCGGGGTCAAAGTAATACGGTTCGTCTATGTCGTGAGGAATCCCTGGGACGAAACTCACATTCTGTAATCGCGTAGTTTCGTATGCGGGCTGCCATTGGCTATAACACCAAACAACACGTGTCGGACCTGGGGTTGCCACACCTTCCTCTAAGAACTTCATTAGCCAGGACGTCTTTCCACATGCCGTAGGGCCGCTCACCGTTATCGTATAGGGATGCTCTACTGCACTTGTTGGACCTATAGCGGGACTCGGCGGTGTCCCTTGGTTGTGTTTGCCTTGAATGTGCCTGAGCATACTATCGCGACGAGAGAAGGTTCTCTGACAGAACGTAAACGTACACGACATGTTGATCTGTCGACCAATACATAAGGACTGATGAGGGACACATGTTCATTCTTATATGTACAGACACCACCACCAACACCACCACCACACACTACCACACACACACACACACACACCCACCACCACCACCACCACCACCACCACCGCCACCACCGGGCGTTGACGGGTGTCAACGCCCGGTGGTGGTGGTGGGAACTCCCGTGTGGCAGAGCTCTTGGATCGGAGCTCTTGGAGCTCAAAGCCTGTGGAGCTCAGATCTCGGAAGTGACATTTGCATACGACCTCTGTGAGGTCACTTCCACTTCCGTTCACGTGACCGGAACTGACCGTTGACCCCGGCGCGCGCTAACAATACCGGATAAAATTGCGCGCCGGGGTCAAAGGTCAGTTCCGGTCACGTGAACGGAAGCGGAAGTGACCTCACAGAGGTCGTATGCAAATGTCACTTCCGAGATCTGAGCTCCACAGGCTTTGAGCTCCAAGAGCTCCGATCCAAGAGCTCTGCCACACGGGAGTTCCCACCACCACCACCGGGCGTTGACGCCCGTCAACGCCCGGTGGTGGCGGTGGTGGTGGTGGTGGTGGTGTGTGTGTGTGTGTGTGTGGTAGTGTGTGGTGGTGGTGTTGGTGGTGGTGTCTGTACATATAAGAATGAACATGTGTCCCTCATCAGTCCTTATGTATTGGTCGACAGATCAACATGTCGTGTACATGTACGTTCTGTCAGAGAACATTCTCTCGTCGCGATAGTATGCTCAGGCACATTCAAGGCAAACACAACCAAGAGACACCGCCGAGTCCCGCTATAGGTCCAACAAGTGCAGTAGAGCATCCCTATACGATGACGGTGAGCGGCCCTACGGCATGTGGAAAGACGTCCTGGGTAATGAAGTTCTTAGAGGAAGGTGTGGTAATCCCAGCTCCGACACGTGTTGTTTGGTGTTATAGCCAATGGCAGCCCGCCTACGAAACTACGCGATTACAGAATGTGAGTTTCGTCCCAGGGATTCCTCACGACATAGACGAACCGTATTACTTTGACCACGAGCAGACCAACGTGGTAGTGCTAGATGATCTGATGAGTGCGGCCAAGGACAATTCGAAAATCGCCGACCTATTCACCAAAGGGTCCCATCATCGCAATCTGTCCGTCATCTATTTGACCCAGAATCTCTTTCCTCAAGGGAAGGCGTCCAGAGATATTGCCTTGAACTGCCAATACTTTGTGTTGTTCTCCAACCCCATCGACAGAGCACAAATTCGTGTGTTTGGTAGTCGAATTTATCCTCAGAACATCGACCATTTCATGCAGGCGTTTCAAGAAGCGACAAGTCGTCCGTACGGCTACCTGTTCGTAGATTTAAAAGCCCATACCCCCGAAGATCGCTGGCTGACGACCCACCTGCTACCCGGCGAGGGATCACCACAGCCCCTACATCATCCACCGAGTCCACATTTGGTGAAGCAACAACCCACCCCCGTACAGCGGGCCTTCTTCATACCACCAGTCCCGGAATATCACCCAACCGTGAAGGACCAACCCGAGGTTGAGGAACATAATGTGAACTCGAGGCTATGGAAGGATTTGTTCAAAGAAGGTATGGACGCCGAGATGGGCGAGATGTTGGAGGTCACAGAAAACAAGTTTCAACGCAAAGGGTATTCGAAAGAGGAAGCCGCAATTTTAGCCCATAACAGATTGGCACCCAGACTACGACGGGCTTTACGTCAGCGGTATGCCGACTTACTGACCCATATGAAATTGTTGGATAAGGACCCAGTCCATATGGAAATTGAAAGAACAGCGTCGATGTTGAAAACCTCGGGCATGAACTGGAAAGCGGCGTATGTCAGAGCAATAGCACAAAAGAAACATTTGTTCGAACGCATCATTAAACGACGTTAAAGCATTAAGAAAGTGTGATAAGGCGTTGAGACGGGCGTTAAGGCGTAACGACGGGCGTTGACGGGCGTCACTGCATTTCGATGAATTGGTGTCAATTCCATGGAAATCAGAGCTTCTGAGCTAATTCACCAGAGCGTTGAAGCGTTAAGCTAAGCGTTGATGGGCGTTACTCTCTATAAAAGCGAGCGTATTTCCAAAAACACGCACAGTCGACGTTCAACCGTCAACACGGCTTATACTTGCTCTGAGTGCGAACGCACGTTCACCAGACATTACGATATGATGCGACACCAGAAAAATATACATGGGCTTGAAGACTCCGAGGAGTCCGTTGAGGCGGATGCTGAGACAGAGACTGCTGAGAGTGTATCGACTGATACCGAAACAGAGATTGCTGAGAGTCTATCTAGTGATACGGAGAGCTTGACCTCAGATAGTCAGCCTACGTCCGTGGAAAGTGAGGCAGAACCTACCTTCTGGGATCGTATTGTGACAGCAGCTATCAATACTTACGCTGCAGCGATCGAGGACGCCGGAGAGGATAATTTACAACAGACGTACACCCAAATGCGCCCCCGCATCAGGAAAACAGCCATGGCGATCTATGAACAGTATACCTTACTACCGCTTGAAATGAAAGGCGACCCCACGCACAGGTCCATCATGAAGACCAAGCGTCACTTGGAAGAGGCTATGGGGCTACCACCCACCGAGGCCCTGGAAAATGCGATCAGAATGCGCAAACAACTGTTTCAGGATATGCTGCCCGAAGAATATCCAGGCCTGCCCGACGATGCTTAGGTCACACCGAGCAAAGATGGAACTTTCTGAAATGGAGACTTCTGATTGGACAAGAATCTAACGGACAGGAACGAATAGGACAGATGCAAATGGTGGCCTCTGATTGGGCAAGAGTCTTTTTGAGTTGTAAACATACCCAACGCGGCTCCCCCAGCGTGGGTATGATGTAACATTGGGGAAAATAAACTATATGAAAAAAAACTTGTTGTTGTTGTTGTTCTCTCAAGTGTCATCCTTGTTGTTGTTGTTGTTCTCTCTCCGGTCTATATCATGGCGTCAAGGCGTTATGTTAGAGCCTTACGGCGTAACTTCGATTGGCCCCGATAAGCCTGGGGACCGATATGCTAAGGGGAACATTGGAACTCTTCTGTGTTCGGAGGTAGTTTTAGTGAAAAGAACGACACACTAGCCCAGGCGGATGCTCCCTCACGACAGCTTCACACTGATACCTCATACTACACCATAGGATCATTAGGGGATCACCTAAACCCTAAAACGTCTATTTCCACACCCTTTTCCCAGAATTCCTTGTCTGCGCATGCGCAGAATGTGGACAACGGCCGAGACCCTAGTCCAATCGGATGCCCCCTCACATAGGCTTCACATTGATACCTCACTCAACTCCATCGGCTCATTAGGGGCTCACCTACATCCCAAAACGTCTATTTCCATACCCTTGGTCTATTGCGCATGCGCAGAATGACGATATTCCAAACCCACATCCACCCAGTGGGATGCCCCCTCACATAGGCTTCACATTGATACCTCACTCGACCCCATCGGTCCATTAGTGGCTGCCCTAGACCCCAAAACGGCTATTTCCATACCCTTGGTCTACCGCGCATGCGCAGAATGACCATATTCCAACTCCACACCCACCCAGTGGGATGCCCCCTCACATAGGCTTCACATTGATACTTCACTCGACTCCATCGGACCACTAGGGGCTCCCCTAGACCCCACAACGTCTATTTCCACAACCTTGGTCTACCGCGCATGCGCAGAATGACGATATTTCAACCCCACACCCACCCCATCAGATGCCCCTTCACGAATGCTTCACATTGATACCTCATACAACCCAATCGGTACACTAGGGACTGAAGATTGCCGGAGATTGCCGGAGAATTTGATCACCCACGACATTGTGGGAAAAACCCACTGAGACTACTTTCTGTCCGCGGAGGAATACAAAAGTTACAGGTTGCCGGAACTACTTTTGACCTCCACGTGACCTTGAGCTGGTGGCGCCCCCTGGCGCCACAGACGCCACAGAGGTGAAAGGCGATGTGGCGTCCCCTATACCTTTAACCTGGAAACAGCGCCCCCTGGTGGATGCAAGAGTTATCTCCCCCGGCAAAATGAGAGTCGAAATCACGGCTCCCTACTACTGAGGAGCTGATTGGGCTGAATGGGTAGCTAACTTGACCCTAATGGTCTAATACATCGATGCAGTGTACAATAGTCCGGTCTTCACTTGATCGACACGCATTTACCACTGAACTGTGATGGGCTTGTTACTGTACCAATCTTGTCAGAGCTATTGTATTGATAATATTACAAGTATAGCGCACAGAGAGAGAGAGAGAGAGAACTAAGGTTTAACGTCGCGTTCAGCAATATTTCAGCTATATAGCGACGATCAGACAACATTCTAAAGTATTCCAACAAAAACAAGTCAACAACCCAGCAATCCAGAATAAAATTTGTACAACCAACCGATTTCTCTCAAATAACCTAAAATGCAGTCTCCTTTTACCCGACTAAAAAGATCTTCTAAAGTAGCTGCTTGGTGAAAAGAAGAACTTACAATCTTAAAATTTATACAGTCGATCAGAATATGTTTCACTGTGAGATGTTCGTGAGTTAATCGGGTATGGCCGATTCTACATCGCCTGATCATGGCTGCTCAGATGAATCTATCCTAATTTCTTTTAAACTCATACGTTCTTTTATTATCCACATCATCTCATAAAGAATGAAAAAGCTTTCTCACATAAGCATAGATAGAGGGTCTGAAATCGCTATATGGGATTCCAAGAAGATCAACCTCATTTTCTAGGGCTCTTTAAGAATTCAAAGATTGGTTCTGCAGAGACACCAGCTGCCTAGGCATGTCTGACGCAACGATGTTAATACACGACCCCTTTCAACGTACACGTTGGTTGTACAGAATTGTCGAACCAGTATCTGCACTTCTGTTTGTCCCGGAGTAACTCATCAATCAAATACAACTGATGCGGATCAACTTGGAAGTGACACAACCCTAACGAATGTCAGAGAGGAAGTGTTCAAGAGATCCATGGTTCTCAAATAAGGATAAACTGAGATCCATCTCCATTTTATTGTCAAATTGATCTTGATGAAGGATTACTCAATGAGGATTCCTGGACGGAATATACTGTTCTCTTGCCAGCAACAATGGGAACTATCTCACCGCTGTTGTTGTGGTTATTCCCATATAAAATTCAGTGCCAGCAGCTTCCTTTACAGTTGTAGGAATAATATTTCGTAGTCTATTTTACCGTCAGATACAGTATTTGTATCAGACAGATCGCCGGCCGATATCTGATGTTGATTCAAACCAAATCGTTAATTCTTGTTAAAGAACGTCACCGTTACCATTTTCAGGGACAGGTATTGATCGGCACCAGCTGTGCTCTGTAATTACCCGTGATATGCTGTAACTGACGTGGACAAGGCCGTCCGGTCACTGATGGTACTGATCACTCCATTGATCTTCAATATTTGGTCGCCGCTTGAACAGGCTCAGAATACCAACTCCTCTGCTACTGTAGTCTGTTTATCCAGTGTCAATCTCGGACAGAATCAGATGACAATAAGCACTCGTGAACCATCGGTTATTACCGGATCACGAAATCAAAGAAACTTGCGTTCATGTATTTGAGATCGACTTTGTTACATCCAGGAAAATATATGGGACATATAAGGCTTGCAGAAGTTCAAGATGGATAACACTTGATGAACTTCCCCTGTATTGTGAAATCTTTCAGCCTGCAATGATGGAAAG
Organism: Hanleya hanleyi; assembly: GCA_036873755.1. Lineage (NCBI taxonomy): Eukaryota > Metazoa > Mollusca > Polyplacophora > Lepidopleurida > Hanleyidae > Hanleya > Hanleya hanleyi. The sequence continues at coordinate 55,543 of JAVTVY010032174.1, forward strand.
GTTGAATATTTCCGTGTTCAATTACTGTACAAAAGCATAATCGTCTTGAGCATATATTGTCCATGTCTGCATTAAGGGGTACGGCTTATAGCGTTGGACACACCGGTTCTCGTCAGATCACCGAAGTTAAGCAACGTTAAGCTCGGTCAATACTTGTTTGGGTGACCGGGTGCTGTACTGGCTGGGCTGATCAGTGTCCAGGGTAATAGGAACTGTGAGCACTCTCGTGTTCTGGCACATGTGGGCAGAGTCGTGATATGACTGAAACAAGGTTGAAAACGACGTTAAACCCTACTACTCCCTCACTCCTAAGGTTTTCCATCACTCCTTCAAGTCATGACCTCATAAGCTAATTCCACAGTCTGTTGTTGTTTTTCAGATTTCCATTCATGGGAAAGTGATGGAAGATAACAAAACACTTAAAACTATCCACCACATCCACCTTACATGCAATTGATCTTTTTTGCAAATATTAACAGTATTCTGGTGATGATTGTCATGATGCAGTAGTTGTCCACTGCTCGATCTTACATTTACCGTCATGTTGCTTAAGCCTGTATATATAGCCTACTGTATACTCTAAATGTTCATATTTATTCCTGACGTAGCATAATCTCAACCGAAAAAGATAATATTATATCACAATGAATTCTATTTTCGGAGTTACTTTCATCCTAGCTCCTGATTATGATACCTGCGAGAGATAAAGCTTGCTATCATTAAAGAAGAAATGTCCCGATAGTTGGTATCCCATTACTAAGTAACGTTATATTCTATCAATCGGCTTTTAGTTTCGACTCGGAATATAATTACGGTTTACGGCTGTCCAATAAGTTTTTATTTCCGGCGGCGCAGCGCCGCCGGATATCTGAATTCGGTAAACATGGGAGCGGCCATCTTGATATTGGACGAGTAACAGGTGTTTTCTCGAGCCATACTTCACAGACGTGCCGTGGAGTGATCCAACTAGTTTCATATCGTAAAACGACAGGACTGTATCACCCGTTCGTAGTTAACACATTAATATTAATTCTGTTATAATGAATTCATCGAATAAATGTCCTTTAGTACTATTTTATTACATGATCAGGTTATTCACATGGTATACCTGTACCATGTGTACGTCTGCAGCAAAATGTTTGAGATTGAACTGCGAGTTACTAAAAACTTGAAACAGTAAAACACGCGGATCGGATTGATGTGTAGAGAAAGTCGATCTAGGCTTAATTCACAATGACACACATCAATAAAGAAATAGTGGCTTGATGATGGGTCCCGTATAATGCCACAGCGCGATCTCTTACATCAGGCTATATGAAGTGACTTAATACGTCAACCGGAGAACATTACTTTCAAAGTCCTAGTTTGACATGCGGTTCATGTGCAATTTTGCCAGCAAGCACTTAACTTCCGGCTAACCCCACACTTTCCAGATGGGTTCTTGCGCGAACTACATTAGTCAAACCTTTAAGGAAAACAAACAAATCAACGTTTTTTTTTACCATAATGTGCATCGTGACCTGTATTCACCAGTTGCACACGTAATCGGCTTGTAATACGCAGATTATAAGCTACAAACGTTTCCGCCGGCATTGATGCATCTGCATCAATAAGTTTTCTTGTGAATGTCATGTCATCAACGATCGCGGCAGTCTGGGCTATCCTTGCATTCAAACAGTCTTTACCCTGGATAAGTGGACTCCAGTTGCTCTAATCCTTTCTAAGCGAGCGTAGACGCGTCACATCACATCAGGTGCTATCTGGCACACGGTGACTTCCATTTGGATGTCAAAGTTGTGTATTCCTTCTCTAGCTAAGCTTTCCAGATACTTAAGTCCTGTATTTGTTCCAGAATGAATCTCTTTCTTCGTTTGATTCAGCTTGTTTCCGTGGGATGCGTGACCGTGACATTATTTGCCTTGTTATGAAACAATGCCGAAGTTCACAACAACGCAACCCATGGTATAGGATGTTTATTCATTAGTAATTTGTCAGGGCCGAAATGTTGTAGGGAGGGGCATGTGTAGGGGGGAGGAGAGGTCGGTCTTTTTCCTTAAAAGATCAAGAATATCTGTCGTAATCGGCACACATACGCTATTTATGTTGTGATATAATTCTGCTATCAGTTTTACCTTGTGTGTGATAAAAGTTTTGAAGAGAAAAAAATAATATCCAAACTGACTAATTTTTTATTTCTCTCAATATCAACTCCAAAATAGTTATTTCGTGTAATGGAGCTCAATTTCATAGGTGAAGTCATAATGCATCGACGTTCTAATGGGCAAAGGCCAATAAGACCGTATGTGGTCATAAAGGTCTGTGCGGTTTAATTTAAGGCAACTTCACTTCGCATGAGATGAGAGAAAACACCCACCGACAGCGTGTTATTACTTGCTACCTCGTTAACATGTGTGTCAGAACACCAGTACATCATAATGTCACACTATGCAATCAGAGTCCCGGCTCAAAATAAAACTATTACGGACTATTATACGGACATAAGCGAAAAGTTCTTTGAAACGTGATATGTTTTTTATATGACGGCGAAGACGTAGTCATTTTGTAGATCTTAGTTGTTTATACGTGCTGAAACAAAAAATATATGCGGAATCAACCTTTAATTTCGCACAAGCTTCAAAGTGGACAACCAAGCGAAATGGGCAGACCTTAGTACCCATAATACTCCTTCCATTCTGAAATGGCTCAGTTGCGAATACAAATGTTTTGTAATTTACCATATACTATGTCGTCACCTTATGTGTGCCTTTGATATTTTTTTTACGCCCAAATTGATAACGTGTTTAGTGAGTCAACAGTTGTTTTTGCCTTGACTTACATGTACCCGAGCCATATTTCGCATAAAACAAAGAACGTTTCCAACGGAAAGTTATAATGAAGCCATCTTATCGATGACACGGTAATTTATGGGGTTGGCACTCTGTAGTCCGTGCTGAATAGACCTGTATAGTATATCACACGATTTTACATCGGATCTGAGTTATTAAATAACGAAACTGACGGAATCGGAGAATAATGGTGTCTTCTGATTCATTTGTCCGAACATCATCTTTTTTTTTACCCGAACCGCTAATACAATATACCGTCATATTGAATATCAGTTATAGCGATACTGAAATCATGATTATGTCAGACTCACTGGCGTCCTTGCACCATTTATTATTAATGGGAGGTACTAGAGTATGTCCGAAACTTGACGTCTATGACTATATGGAAGGCTGAGCCTTCCACGACTCATTCAGTTTGTACCCTATTGATCAGAGAATCTCCAGCCGTGAAGATAAACCAGATGGGCAAAGCCAGCTCATGTCCGAGTTAGTAACGCGCAGTCAACACATCAATTATGTTCTTATTGTTCAACCTTAAAGTGAGTTTAGTTTGGACGTGTTCAAAGGGCTGATACTCCAGTGGTTATAATGGCCATCGATTGGATTCATATGATATAAAGGCACGGTGAACACCAGTAATGCTTTAACCCAGATAGTTACCAATGAACTTGCGAATGTTTTCTGAGAGTTAAAGTCTATCTCTGCCATTCATTCAAATACTATGCTGATCTCAAATGCATATGTTTAAGAGTGGAGACCATGACCTTTCCAATTCATTCAAAAAGGAGAGATCAATTTCTGCCGCGTAGCCGCACACCAAGATCAAAGATGGCAGAATGACTGAGCTGATTTAACATGTGGATGCCTATATATGCTTCAGGATCACTATTACCTGTTTAAACCAATTTTTCCATATTCCCTGGAGGAGCGGAATCGAAGATTTACTTCCATCTTAGATGAAAACATCTAACACACAGCATAGTCCCTAATATGTGGGTCTTACAGTGGCTAAAGCGATTTTGAAATATTGTTTATGGAAGCGCCATGATTCCATATACATTATAATTACTTTATCTGGCCCATATTACGGAGAGTGGATGGCATGTTAAATACAGAATTGACGAAGAATAGATAGAATATCAATTTGATCATGTCTTTGAAGAGACTATGCATTCGGTAACATAGCAAGCTATTTCCACCTCTAGATGGCATACCAGAACACCGTCTAGCCTATTGCAATTCTGCGGAATGGACACAATGTCCTGTGGATGGAGCGGTATTCGACCTTTGTTTGCTCGATTAGTTTCTGCAGTTCTTCTCAAGGAGAGCCAACGTGGGGTCCGCTAGACCTGGCATCCCTGTGTCGTCGGAAGTGTTGTATTCTATTCGCCGACGTTGATGTAAATGTGCTGCCCTGAAGAGCGACGTTATTACCTTTGATATCCCATCGATACCCCCAGTAACATCGTTATAAAATAATCTACCTATGACTGCCGCTGGTAGGCGCATGAACTGTCATGAAAGTGGGTGATTGCTGCAGATGAATTGATAAGACGGGAAAATTGATTCTATGAGACGTCAGCTCTGGTATCGATCGAAAATAATCTATATCCCTGGACAATTATGGGCCTGAATTACCTCCTAAGGTGATAACCACAATTACGCCCCAGCTATGAAATGTGCAACGGTGTATAGGCCTGTGGAACTCAAACCGGCACGTGCTATTAGAATAGGTTTATATCTCCTACAAACGAAGAGCCTTGTGTACAAGTGGCAGGAGTTGAAATAAACTGGTCATTAAACTAAGAAGAGCGAACTGTCAAGAAAAACTTATCGATGCACCTTCGGGTCACCAGATATCCTCTACCAGAATATCGCTCGCTGATCCTCTACTGATGAAGACGTAACGGTGATAAATGGCTGATTTTATCCCCCGTTTGGAAGCACGCAAGCCATAAAGTGTCGTAATCTCCCTATTTGCTCTTTAAATCAAGAGTGCCTGGTTCGGTATTCCTCAATACATGTGTGGGATACAGTTTGGATTAAAGCTGCTAAAAAGTGATTTTAACACAATTACGCCAACGGTGTTCCCTCGTTGCAAGAATAAAAGTTGCTGAAGCCGTGATCGAAGGAGAATATTATCTTTGTTCTGTGGAATATTTCTCTGAATCTTGAATGGAAGTCCAAACGACGTATGAGTTCTGAGACAAAATTAGGATGTTGGAATTGTACATCTAGCTTGTGGTGCTGAAACTTGATTGGTAAGTTATTCCTCTCATTATAATAATAATAACGAATATGAAGGCATGATTTCTCGAATCTGGCAATCATAACACATTGATTTTATATTTTTAAGTATGAAAAATTGATCCGAACCCACAATAGTTGGCTTAGATGACATGGAAGTTTAAAATCTAATTCATTAACTTATTATTATAGCACATACTAGTATTCCATGCCCCATTTGTAAATCTTACAATATGTGTATTAACAAAGACCACAGCATGGTCAACATGGTCTGGGCAAGCGAAAGTTTGGATTCATTAGACTACCAGATGCGTTATTGAACAAGAACAGGATACAAAGGACGTCTTACCATCTGTTTTCCGCAGCTAATTCAATTTGAAAAATGTCGTCATTTTGCGCTGAAATTTTTTTGATGAGGCCAATAGTCTTATTATGTTTGAAATCTTGTGACTGTTCCACATAAGATGTTGATCATGTTGTATATTTCAATGAAAAAGAAAACCGTGAAAGCTATTGACCGAACATGGAGGGGTAAACATTGGCCAATAAACAGTCGCAGTATGACTTATGAATGTAATGCGAAGATTACACCAAATCATCCCAATATGTATTCGTCAGTTACGACGATCCGTGGGCTACTCTTGGGAACTAAAATGCCCTGAACGCAAAGACAAGATTATCCGCGGAGAGATCTTCTTGTGAATATTGATAAATTGCTTAATTCTTATCGTATACATCCAAACAGGTTGCTGGTATTCCATCACTCTTAGCCAGATAGATGACAGTTTGATAGTCCCGCGACTATACATGTACAGATAGATGACAGTTTGATAGTCCCGCGACTATACATGTACAGATAGATGACAGTTTGATAGTCCCGCGACTATACATGTACAGATAGATGGCAGTTTGATAGTCCCGCGACTATACATATACAGATAGATGGCAGTTTGATAGTCCCGCGACTATACATGTACAGATAGATGACAGTTTGATAGTCCCGCGACTATACATGTACAGATAGATGACAGTTTGATAGTCCCGCGACTATACATGTACAGATAGATGACAGTTTGATAGTCCCGCGACTATACATGTACAGATAGATGACAGTTTGATAGTCCCGCGACTATACATGTACAGATAGATGACAGTTTGATAGTACCGCGACTATACATGTACAGATAGATGACAGTTTGATAGTCCCGCGACTATACATGTACAGAGATGACAGTTTGATAGATGTACAGATAGATGACAGTTTGATAGTCCCGCGACTATACATGTACAGATAGATGACAGTTTGATGGTCCCGCGACTATACATGTACATATAGATGACAGTTTGATAGTCCCGCGACTATACATGTACAGATAGATGACAGTTTGATAGTCCCGCGACTATACATGTACAGATAGATGACAGTTTGATGGTCCCGCGACTATACATGTACAGATAGATGACAGTTTGATAGTCCCGCGACTATACATGTACAGATAGTCGAGAATCTGGTTTGTGAAATGTCTACCAATCCATTATGTCTACCGAATGTCTATGATAAATCTGCTATATATTGTCCTATGCTATAACTAATTAATGACCGTATTTCAAATCGTAGTAATTAACGTAGGACTTTTACTTGTAATTGCTCTTAGCGGAGCTTGAATTTAAAAGAATTGAAGACTTCCCAGTCAAACTCGCATACATAGCCCTGTTTGAACTCTCTACACATACCTCTAATACACTGTCAGAAGTTTGGCTATGGACGTGACGTGCCCGAAATAGTTTGATCAAAATGACCCAAAATACTTGGTTCAAGATGGAATTTGAGCCAAACTCTTTGGGTCCGTCACGTCTATACCCAAAAATATCCGGTCAATTTGACCTGATCCTTCTAACAGTGATATGGGCTTATTCCCCGATTGACCCTGAACTAGCAAATTTATCAGGTAAATTGATAAAGTACCCGTGGATTCCAGACGAGTAAATCTTGTCTGGTGCCTCTGGTTTGTTCAGCTGCCATTATGACCTAATTGAAACTCTGCTTCCATTCTCTCCCGTAAGCTCTGGGTCCCTCAGGAACTGTCTGGAAGACGTTTCTAAGAAAATCACTTACCCCCGGCAGCTGGCTGAAAGCCGAATTCGGCTGATTCTAGTGTATTATTTTCACCATATAAACCAAACTTCTGTGTTCTATTGAGCTTCGTCCATCAATTTTTCATCCTATCGGGTCTCGATTGGAGCGATATGGAAGAGGTGGGCAAAATTGACGACGTCTGGCGACTAAAAAGTAACCATATGACCCAACAGGAAAGCTTCCCTCGGCACCTCACATTCAGACCTCACATTCGATGACCAAGAACAAGAGATGCAAGATCAGTTCCACTCTTCAAATAGGTTAGGAGTCTGTTTTAGCTGGCTTGATCAGCGTCAAATTTAGCAAATATATTATTATTAACTGTAAATCTCTAGCAGGCATAAGATTGTGTCCTAGATCAACACAAACAATTATAATTTTTAAAACGCCACATATTTTAGGTTTGTAAAGCTAAATCTTCATCTCATCTGAGATCAGACTTTACAACGAATATCATATGGATTAAGAATACTGATCAGCGATACGGATTTGATATTTGTGGAACATCATGTCTTGCCGGCATCATTGAAAACTGTTGATCGCTTCTCTCTTGCAGGAAACTAGCCTATGTTTATGTATATTATGATTGTCTTTTTGAATTGGTGCTATTGCTGTTATATGGAATATGGAACAGGTCGTTGGATTATGGACGCGGATATTCTTTAATGGACGACGGCTGAATTATGAACGACGGACCAGACGCTTGTAATGGTGATATGTTTGTTGATTCTAATAACCAGTCAGTGTATTTACCGTCCTCGATATTCCCTTTGTCTCAACTTTAATACCATCCGATTTTGAACTCAAACTCTAACAGCAGAGAGCTTCATCTTTACATCAGCCTCCACCAAACAGATATTTGCCGCTATTTGAAAATCTCGAAATTTTTCATGTTAAATAATCAGTGAAGTCGAATTCTACGGTGAAAATTCCACGATAACTATTTCAGAATGCCAACTGTTGCTTTTTAGATTACCAGTATATCAGTTTCTTTTAAAAAAGATTGATCAACATTCAATGAAATAATGTCAGCACTGCATGATCACCTTCCAGTTACCCAATCCGTATCACTGATTAGTATTCTTTTTTCCAGATCGACTTGCCAGTCGTTTTCTAGAGTACAATGTATCTCAGTCACGGATTGATTCTGACAGTTCATCCCACAGGTCTTGTAGAATTAGCCACAAGACTTGGCGCCAAATAATCTTCACTCTTCGATGGTATTTTGCCACCATTGCCTGCTTTTATCAGCAAGAGTGATGGGAAACTTGGAGGGAAAGTGTTTGGTTTATAGCTTTGTCGAACCAGATTGATCACTAATATTTTTATCAATGTAAATTTTGTGATTTTTATTCATGCTTGTCATGAACGAACAGCCATTGAGGGCTAATTTCGTGAATTTCCCGATTTTATTTTCAATGTATTTCTGCGCCAAGGGACAGAAAAGTATTATATGTCGCCTATAGTAATCATTCGCTAAATTATTGAGCAATTCGTATGCCAAAATTTGCAGAAAAAATGTTCGACTCGGTCAAACATAGTATCAAACAAAGTAAGCCAATAAGGTCATCTTGGGAATTTTTACCTCTTCTGGTAGAGCTTGACCCAAAGATATAGTGTCGTAAGTTTAAGCTGTCTAGCCTTAGGAATAACGAAAAATTTTGAAGCGGATGTGGAATCAGCCCCCCACTCCCCCAACCTGACCGTGGTATTCCCCAGGCCAGATAGGATTAAATGAAGATTCAGGTTCAACACGTGACTGAAAGCCATCGGAACGCTTTATTTTCATGAACGATCACTCAATAATAGGGTCTCTTTGAGAGAAATATCATGTCTTGTTAGTCGCTTCTTTTGCGGTTATGCACAGATATATAATACCATATGGATGTGAGAGCTAACAGATTTTGCATTGTACGAGTAACGGTTCGTTTACTATATTACCGCCAGATAACTGAAGTACCTGACCAACAGATTGGAAAAAATATCGTGCACTTCGTAATAAAGTCAACAATTTGAAGCGATATGCCAGACAAAATTTTATGAATAACATAGATGAAACTTTAAAAGACTTGTCCCCTGGAAACAGTAGGTCATATTGGAAATTAGTTAAATATTTAGTCAAAGGAGAAGTTAACTCCACACTACCACCATTGAAGAGCAACAATAATACTATTTTCACCGACAGCGAAAAGGCTGATTGTCTGAACAAATATTTTTCGTCAATCTCGACTGCAGACGACACAGAGGCACCTCTCCCGACATTTCATAGTAAGACATCAGAAGTTTTAGAGGGGGTGGAAATCAGTGAAGAAGAAGTTGAAGATGTTATAAAGTGTTTGGCCGCGAATAAAGCATCAGGCTCTGATCTTATAAGTCATAAAATGCTGAGGGGCACGGCCAGATCAATCTCTAAACCACTGTGTATGTTGTTTAACCTTTCCCTCCAAATGCATAAATTTCCTGATGGGTGGAAGGTAGCTAGGGTATTTCCCGTTCATAAAGGAGGAGAACGTAGCGACCCTTCAAATTACCGACATATGTCTTTATTAAGTTGTGTCGGCAAACTGATAGAGCGTATCATATTTAAGCATTTATATAACTGTCTCCACTTTAACAACTTAATATATAAATACCAATCTGGGTTCAGACCCCATCACTCAACCAACTATTTACTCGTGGAAATATATCATGAATTAGTTAAGGCCCTGGATAGTCATCAAGATTCATGTGTCGTCTATTGTGATATATCTAAAGCTTTCGACAGGGTATGGCATAAGGGACTGATTTTTAAGCTACAACAATTGGGAGTGAAAGGCGATATACTACTCTGGTTAGCAGATTATCTTTCCGGTAGAAAACAATTAGTTTTTGTAGGCCAGACCGAATCTAGTCTAGCAGACGTTAGTGCAGGTGTGCCTCAGGGTTCAGTACTTGGACCCTTACTTTTCATCTGTTATATAAACGATATATCAGAATCATTACATTCCCTAATACGACTATATGCAGATGATGCAACTCTCTGTTGCACCGGCACAAATCAAAGCGAAATCGCTCAAACTCTGAACAGTGACTTAATCAAATTGAAAAACTGGGCTAAACAATGGCTTATATTTTTCAATCCTCTAAAGACCGTTTGTATGTATTTTAGTAATAGAACGAGTATCGATCCGCAAATAATTTTCGATGATGTTTTGCTGAAGTGTGTCCAATTACATAAATATTTGGGAATAATTATTAGTTCTGACTTAGGCTGGTCAAACCATATAGATAAACTATGCAATAAGGCGTATCGAATATTAGGTTCTATGCGACGAATGAAATATATGTTAAGCAAAGATCATCTACTGCGTATTTATAAAGCCTATGTAAGACCCATTTTGGAATATGGCGATGTAGTTTGGGATGGGTGCAATGTGTCAGAAACGGAAAAAATAGAAAAAACTCAATTGGAAGCCGCACGAATCATATCGGGTATGACAAAATATGCTAGTAGACGAAGTTTGTATACAGAAACTGGATTAGAACCATTGATTAACAGGAGACGTTATCACAAACTTCGACTAATGCACAAAATCAATTTTCAGCCAACTCCGGAATATTTACGAGATATAATTCCAGAAACAATAGCCCAAACTACACATTACAATTTACGGAACCAGAATAATCTGATTACTCCGAAATTCCGACTACAAAAGTATAAAAAATCTTTCGTGCCATCAGTGATTGAGGAATGGAATAAGCTTGATCCAAACACTAGAAATTCAGTGTCCACTGCATCGTTCATGTCAGATATAACAGTAAAGATTCCTCGTGTTCCAATATATTACAATTCAGGTGACAGAAAATTATCAATATTACATGCCAGACTTCGAAATGATTGTAGCGGTTTGAATGCGGATCTGCACCGATGTGGCCTGGTGGCTAGCCCGTTCTGCATATTCGATATGCAAATTGAAGACTCAAATCATTACTTCTTTTATTGTAAACAATACGACAGTATAAGAAGGGAATTATTTAACTCTCTTGTCGATTTTTTTCCAATCTCTCTAGATCTTAACCGCAGCCTAAATAACAAGGAAAATGAAATTATATTTAAGCAAGTGCGCATATATATTAAAAGATCTGCCAGATTTTGTTGATGCCACAAACACCACTCACCCTTTACCCCATGCACATTCTACAGTTTTATTAATTGTAATGATGATGCTATGTGCATTATTCGAAGGTGCTGTCCGACTGCTTTATTGTTTTGTATGTATATGTGTGTGTGCATGTATATATATGTGTGTATATGGGAGTGTGTATATATGTATATGTATAGTGAGTGAATAGGACCGAACGTCGCTCCCATAATGTAAATGTGCATGTACATGTATGTCTATATGTATACATAAATATATTGACCCTTTTCCGAATTTTTACTATGCATATATATATATGTATATATGCGCCTATCGTATAAGCATGAAATGCAAGCATACAGAAGTTATACGTAGTTACGATTAAGTGAAATGTACATATCATTACGCAAGTGTTTACACCATATTACCCTTTACAAACATATGTAGATATCAAGTTTTGTTCTTTATGCCATGTACTATACTGTAATTTCTTTTATTGTAATTAGGAGAAGGTCTAGTAAGTTGCAAGAACTTGTACCTAATCCTATTGCAATATTTGCAATAAAATATGTTTATAACAACTGAAGTACAGTATTCGTTTCGGAAAAAGTCTGCTAGCCCACATTTGATTTTGATTCAAACCAAGTCGTTAATTCTTGTTAAAGAGGGTCCCCCACGTTAGTTGTCATTTCTATGGTCAGGTGTTCTGTAATTATCCGAGTTCTACTATAACTGACATGGATACGCCAGATCGGTCAGCTGTCGTGCTTACCATTCCATTGATCTTCTTACATTATTTGATCTCTGCTACAAAAGGTTCGGAATATGGACTCCACTGCCACTGTAGTCTGTGTACCCAGTACCAATCTCGGTCAGGATCAGATGGCAATAAGCACTCGTGAACCTTCGGTTATTACTGGTTCGCCAAGTGAAAATTGCTTTTGGCTATTCGAGATTGACTTTTTTGCATCCAAGACCATAGCGGAGCTTATATGACGCTTGTTGGACTTTAGAATGAATAACCCTGGATAGACTTGCTTTATATCGCGAAATTAATTTTTCGGTAAGCAAATATGAGGAGCTCAAGTATTTCCGTGAACATCTGACGTACCGAAATCAGAATCGCCTTGACCATGTATGGGATATAATTGCATTAACGTCTCTGAGCCAGATTCCCTCTTTCCCTCAATCCAAACTCCTCATATCTGTCGATTTCTTTTCCCGACTTTCATGGATTGGAAATGTAAAGAACATATGCTAACATCAATAAAATGGATCCACCGCATCCACATATCCATCGTCGCGAGCGCAACGGCTTTCCCCTGCATTTTCTCTCCGGGTCTAGCTGTTGCATATAATGAGGGTTGTGTCTGTAGGTCCCATTTATGTTGCGATGCCCAATCATTTTTCGCTTAGGCTGTCTGTCGCACGTGACTAAAATTTAAATTCTTTGGTACGAACATGCAAGCGCTCTGTATGCCTGAGTGATATCCCATAATTGCATCGTAGATTTGATTGGTCGTATTGATGATCACGAGGTTCAAGAGGTGTGACGTATATTCATGAATGATGTACCAAATAAAGACTCGATGTAGTAAATCAGCCAAAGGTATCGTGAATGCGTGCCTCTGGGGGGAGCGAGAATGCCACATATCAAACGATTGTGTTATCTGATGCAAACAATGAACAGTCTTCCTATGCTGATACCTTTGGACGAGAAATCGTGGTAATTTACCTGATGTTGACATTTCTTCACGGATTAAAATTATTAAGTATCTTTGCCAGCCAAATATAGAGAATAAAAGCAAAAGAATTTGTAGTGGGAAAAAATTTATTATCAGATAATAAGTGACTGTATAGATACTGCATATTACATGGTGAACAAGCCATACAGTACCATTTCATACCAGATGAACATGATTTCACATCGTGATTGAAATGATCTTCTTTACCTGAACAATTAATACAATACCGTCCTCCTGTATGTTAGTTTCCATGATTCCAATGATATATTTTCGTCAGACTGACATCTTTATAATTAAACCATTTGTTTTAATTCGAATGTTTATGCAAGAGTATATTTGCACATTAGAATTTAGCTTTATAGGGCGATCATTTCAGATTAGACTATTCAATTCAATTAGTTTATTGATTTGGACATTAATGCCTATCGTCGCATATACGATGTTTACGTTCAATCGGCTCTCCTGAAGACAATATACATGTACTAAGCACGGATTCCACCAATTTATAACAGATTAATTAGCTAACTCTATTAGATAACACAATCTACAGAGGGTAACCTAAAGAAGATATTCGTCTCTTATTTTGAAAATTCGAAAACACATTCACGTAATCTTCTCAAAACACCTTGCGAATTCAAAGATAACAGTTCAGTCGTCTTGAAAACACTGGAGTCTTTGAATTTATTTTGGTTCAATATTTCTAGTCTTGCATGCTCATTTTGCTCGGAACTTACCGGCTCAATTAGATCTACCCAGGACTTGGAGCGATTTCCAGTCAGTGACGGTGAGCCTCTTTGCAGGGTCCACGGTATTTTCTCCCGTCACCGAAAAATGCGACATTGTAGTGCTGGCTCAATTTAATAAAAAAAGTGTTACTTAATTGTGTAGACAAATATATTACACGCATGTTATCCAAGCGAAAACAATACCCGCGAGCTATGAGCGAGAACTTTAAGGACGGGTGGCACTCACAGGATACGGGACTAGGAACTCTGAGTACAGGAGAAACTCTGAGGATAGGTAGCGTCATTCTCAGAGTTTCGACCGGAACAACGAGAATGCGGAACTCGGCGGATACGACACCGTCAATTGTGAGTTGAACGCAGATCACTTACGAATGTTAACCTGCCTACACAGAAGTACCTTCATGCCAATTTCTATGCTTCTATCATAAAAGCGAATACTTCTACGCAAATTTACTTGATTAAGGTAGTTTCCAATGGCTTGGAATCATCGTCTGCATCTGAAAATGTTTACATATCACGCTCACTTCTCTATAATACCATGAAGCAAATTTGTTGGAGCAAAATCGATTTAAATCTGAGCCTCCATTGATTAAGTCGAAGACAATTAGCCCTAACAATCGTTGTTATATCCCTAGCTAATAACGATCGCATGTAGTTCAAGACTCGGCCAACATCGACATGAATGATCATTACCATATCACTATTATCCTGTTATTTAGACGCAAATCGGGCCTAGATCATAGAACACCGTGAAGCAAACATCGAGTTTGGAATCGATGGGAGAATACTTCAACGGGATATTAACAAAGACGTTGTTGTTTTTAATATTTTTTCCTAAGTATCTCATTCCATATTTCGTACATGGATTGATTATGCAATCTCAACTTGCTACCAGAAAGTCTGACTTTGATTCAATACACCGGTCAGAGCATATATTGGATTAGGATCCAACAGTTGGCATATAGAAAACGCTGTCATGTTTGGGCGAGGAAACCGGTTGTGTAGAGCTTCTTGCCGTGGTTGGGGTGAGCTGCCCATCATGACGTGTTTCATCAGCTCTGTTCCATTTCAAAACGTTCTACTTCTGTGGAACAAATTTCCCTTTTATTTAGGGCAGCTTTGAAATATTATTTATCTTGGCCGACAATTGTCAATCTCCTACAATATTTGTTCACTGCAACAACACGGGCGACTGTTTATCCAGTGCCAATCTCGGGAAAAATATGATGGTATCGAGAACTCGATTATCCTATAGGGTCATGGTTTGGAGAAGGGATGGAACCGGTTCACGAAATGAAAATAAAAGCGCTCGGCTTCTCAAGCTTGAATTTATTACATCCAGGGTCATATTGGGACATTTAACGCTTGCAGTCCGAATTCAGGACGGATTTTTTGGCAAACAAATATGGCATGGTAGAGTATTTCCATGTAAAACTACTGTACTAAATCAAAATCACATATAGCATGATTTAGCAGTGCTTGTATTAACATCTCTCCTACCCAATTCCCATCCCTCTCTCAAACCACGACTCCAAAAGAGGATTTACACGTCTGTTTTTCTGTTGTTGTTTTTTTATTTTTTTATTTTCAATGATCGGAAATTTATTGAACATAGCAACACAACGGAAAAGACTACACCGCATCCACCTTGCGAGTAATTGTTCGTTTTGTAAATATTAACAGTAACTTGCGCTCAATGACGGGGAAACGTATCATTAGTTATTTACTTCCATGCTAACGTAGTAGTTGACAAATCGGTTGTTAGGTTGAATTATGAATGACGGACTAGACGCTTGTAAGTTAGTATAGAATCTGGATGGCATTGTCACTATGAAACGTTTCTCATCCTGGGATGAGCGGACTCGTATGGTTTTATTCCTGGCTAAGTGAGCGCAGACAAATGACACCACATCAGCCGCATTCTACAGTGCTTCACGACGTGCTCTAACTGGTCTGGTTAAGGAAAAATATAGTTCAGCTAGTCCGTGGTGTCATCGATCCTATAAGTAACTCACTCCCTGAGCGGAGTAACTGTAGAGCTAAAGATGGCGACCGCAGCTAGCCAATGACAGTGTTTACAAGGTATAATAGCATGGTTGTACTCTTCTTGCCAAACGCTCCAATTGGGAGATTTACCTTTATGGAACGATCAGCTTATATCAGACCGTCATTGATGACTGTAACTTGATGTCTAAAGCTATATTATTTATTTCATACACATTTGGAATTGATGCTAACTGTCACACGAATAGGTCTTACTATTATTGACGCGGAAATTTTTTCTTGTTTATGGACGACAGCGAAATATTAAATTCCGGATCTGATGCTTTCTATATGGGAGGCGGCTGATTATTCGGTATCCTGGCGATCACAGACCTTTTTTCACTGTGCAGAAAACCGGGTTAGGCAAAGTCAGCTCTCACGTGTACAGCCTGGTAACACACATAAATGTCAATTATGTTGTTATTGTTCAGCTTAAATTAATCTGAATTGAGTTAGGTCGTTTCTGAGGCCTGGCAATTCAATTGTTTCGTTGTTTTTTCGATTAGCGTCATGGTATAGCGAAACGATGAACGCCATTAATGCTGTAGCCCAGGTAGTTTCCATTGCCTACTTTAAATGAACACTGTGGACATTTGGCTGATCTTACCCTCAAATGATTCTTATTATCCTGGATCCATTGGTTCTAATTTTTCTTCCAACGAAGTTGTGAGTAAAAGTGTACCGCACACTTAGCCGTTTCCTTGCGATATGGTCCGAGTTTTATTCCCTACAACAGAATCGCGAAGGTGTGCACCGGCCTGAAGTAACCCGCTCGAAAAGCGGAATAATAGAGTTGAAGATGGCGACCGTAGCCAGGGGTGACATCTCCAAAGAAACATCGGAAATGGCTCGGTTCTGATTAGAATTGTCAAATCAAATTTATACTGAAAAATAAATATAATTTCAATTACAAATGTTAATAATTGTATCGTTCTTGCATACTGACACGAGTGAATCTAAAGTCGTTCGACTGTGTGAAGCATAGTCGAGCGATTTGTGAACTTGATAGATACATCCGAACTCGCAGCTTATGTTTTAGATCCAGCAACCTACGACTTCCATTTGGCCATCAAAGTTATGCATTCTTTCTCTAGCTATAAGATTCCCTGATGATAACATTCGTGTATTATTTCCTGAAAGCATTTGTTTATTTCTTTGATTCGGCTTGTTTCGATGGACTGCGTGATCTCCACAGTTTTGCAATGCTCCATTATCGAATTTCAGAACAACGCATCCCTGACCATGGAATGTTTATTCATCGGTCATTCGTCGCGGTCTAGCTGCAGGGAGATGGCGATACACAGCTAGAAAAATGGTGATATGGCCCATGGCCAGTTAGCGGTGACGAGGCTCTGTCATCGCCATTTATTGGTGAGAACAAATGATAACGAGGTCATTTCATCAAGATTTTTTGGATGATGGGGCCTGGTCATCACCAATAAATGACCACGAGCAATGTCTGTAGATTTCAGGTCATCGTAATTTTTTGGAGATGGGGCTTGTCATCGCCAATAAATGGCGATACGGTCATCGCCAATATATGGCGATGGCCATCGCCATATAATGGTGATGATGGAATATGGCGATGGCTCTAACTCATCACCATAAATTGGCGATACTGTCGTCGCCTTTTTTTGGTGATAGCGATCACCATTATTTTGACTGTGTATGGGTTCGAGATTCGATAGTCGTCCCTGTTATTCCTCTATTCTAAAATGGTTGAAATACGAATGCATATTTTTCAGTAATTTTAAAAGCCGTCACGTTGTGGATGGCCTAGATTATTTTCTTGATGCCTAAATTGATAACATGTTCACTGAGGGAAGGATTATTGCGTCCTTGGCCAATATGTAGTCGTGTCCGCAATTAATTTGTCCAAAGGATAGTAGGTAACTCAGAATTTGGAGGTGGAGACTCTATAGTACATGTTGATCAATGCTGTATATTACAGCAGAACCTTGTTTACCAATTATTTTCATCGTCTCTGAACTATTAAGTAACGATACATGGTGGAAATGGAGAATAGGGTTTATTTCTATTCATTTGTCGTAACTTGAATAACTTTGTTTAGACCGCTAATACAATACCGTCATATTGAATATGGGTAATAATGATACTGATATCATAGCTATGTCAGACTCACTGGCGACTTTAGACCATTTATTATGAAAGGGAAGGTACTAGAGTATGTTCGTGTTGAGAAAATTCACCTTTATAGAGTGATCAGTCCGCTATTGGAGACCGTGACTTGAATTCTATGGCTATTTGGGCGTCCGTGGCTGTATCATTTTGCAACTTATCGATCGAGGTGGTCTTAGGCCGTGAAAATAACAAGGTTAAACGAATCCAGCTCTCTCACGTTCAACCTAGTAGCACGCAGTCAACACATCAATTATGATTTTTTTTGTTCTGCCGTAAACTGAATTAAGTTTGTTCGTTTTGTCTGGCTTGAATATTAAATTGTTCCAACGGCCATCGATTGACTTCATGATATTTCGACACTTATGCTATAATCATAATAGTTTCAAATGTCCTGGAATCATCGACCGTATCTGAAAATCTTCTAGGTTCTCGATGATACCTGATAGCAGACTTGCTGGAGCGAAATCAACTTGAAATCTGAGTTTCCATCTATCAAGTCTGGGGCAATGAGCACGCATCAGCTCCCTATTACGACGTATCTACATGTAGCAAGCTCTGCACTATTTCAGAACGTTCCGCTACTGTGGCCAGTCCATGGGAATATTTATCTTGGTCGAACTTGGCCATTTGCTGCAACATCTGAGAGTCAACTGTTTGTACGACATTATAATATATTTATCGAAAATAACTACGTATAAAAAAGAATTATTTGGGTTAGATTTAGCTGCTGAAAACGTCTACATCTATCATAACATAAAACATAAACCTAGTTTTTCATTGAAAAAATAACGGCAAAAGTACGTTTTGATCATCAACCATGAGTCAACAGGCATTTATTTACAGCCCAACCACGACTTCTCCAACGAATCCTACAAAATGTAATGTAGAACGCACTGAAGTGTTTTGCATATTTCTTCATTTCAAGAAAATAAGACACCCCAATCCAGGATGATATACTCTAATGTTGTGGTGCTAAGTCTCAGGTATCCTATTTTTGTATAAAAAGACACCCTTCAATAAATATTATTCAAAAAATTTCAAAGAGTACAAACAATCCATTTCAAAATGTGGATAAACTCAAGACGCGATTGGTTTAACATTTCTAAGGTCAGGTGTTCTGTAATTATCCGAGTTCTGCTATAAGCCAACCCGGTCAGCTGTCGTGCTTACCATTCCATTGATCTCCTTAAATTATTTGGTATCTGCTACAAAAGGGTCGGAATATGGACTCCACTGCCACTGTAGTCTGTTTACCTAGTACCAATCTCGGTCAGGATCAGATGGATATAAGCACTCGTGAACCTTCGGTTATTACCGGTTCGCGAAATGAAAATTGCTTCTGGCTATTCGAGATTGACTTTTTCCATCCAAGACAATAGCGAAGATTATATGACGCTTGCTGGACTTCAGGATTAATAACCCTAATGCTGATACCTTTGGAAGAGAAATCGTGGCAATTTACCTGATGTTGAAATGTCTTCACGGTTGAAAATTTTTAAGTGTCTTTGCCAGCCACATATGTGGAATAAAAGCAAAAGCATTTGCAGCGGAAAATCATTATCAGTTGAACAGATAGGTAAAAAGTGACCGAATAGATACTTCATATTACATGATGAGCACACCATACAGTACCATTTCATTTCAGATGAACATTATTTCACATCGTTTCTCAACTCTTAGATAATGAGAGATGATGCAATTAGGAATTGGGTACCAAACCTTCAATAAAAAGATAATAATTGAAATGATCTTCTTTACCTGAACAATCAATACAATACCGTCCTCTTGGATGTCAGTTTCGATGATTCCGATGACTTGTTTTCGTCAAAATGACATCTTTATAATAAGACCATTTGTTTCAATTCGAATGTTTATGCAAGAGCATATTTGCACATGAGAATTTGCCTCTAGGTATTTCAGATCAGACTATTCAATTCAATTCGTTTATTGATTTGGGCATTAATTCCTCTCATCGCATATACGATGTTTACGTTCAATCGACTCTCCTGGAGAGAACATACATGTACTAAGCACGGATTCCATCAATTTATAACAGATTAATTAGCGGACTCTATTAGATAACACAATCTACAGAGGGTAACCTAAAGAAGATATTCGTCTCTTATTTTAAAAATTCAAAAACACATTCACGTAATCTTCTCAAAACACCTTGCGAATTCAAAGATAACAGTTTAGTCTTCTTGAAAACACTGGATTCTTTGAATTTATTTTGGTTCAATATTTCTAGTCTTGCATGCTGATTTTGCTCGGAAGTTACTGGCCCATGCAGTTAGATCTACCCAGGGCTTAATGCGATTTCCAGTCAGTGACGGTGATCCTCTTTGCAGGGTTCACGGCATTTTCTCTCGTCACCGAAAAATGCGACATTGTAGTGCTGGCTCTAATTGAATAAAAAATGTGATACTTAATTGTGTAGGCAAATTTATTACACGCATGTTATCCAATACCCGCGAGCTATGGGCGGAACTTTAAGGGCGGGGGAACTCACAGGATACGGGACTAGGAGCTCTGAGTACAGGAGAAACTCTGAGGATAGGTAACGTCATTCTCAGAGTTCCGACCGGAACAACGAGAATGCGGAACTCTGCGGATACGACACCGTCAATTGAGAGTTGAACGCAGATCACTTGCGAATGTTAACCTGCCTATACAGAAGTATAGAAGTTCATGCCAATGTTTATGCTTCTATCATAAAAGCGAATACTTCTACGCAAATTTACTTGATTAAGATGGTTCCAATGGCTTGGAATCATCGTCTGCATCTAAAAATGTTTACATATCACGCTCACTTCTCTATAATACCATGAAGCAAGCTTGTTGGAGCAAAATCAATTTGAAATCTGAGCCTCCATTGATTAAGTCGAAGACAATTAGCCGTAACAGTCGTTGTTATATCCCTAGCTAATAACGATCGCATGTAGTTCAAGACTCGGCCAACATCGACATGAATGATCATTACCGTATCACTATTATCCTGTTATTTAGACGCAAATCGGGCCTAGATCATAGAACACCGTGAAGCAAACATCGATTTTGGAATCGATGGGAGAATACTTCAACGGGATATTAACAAAGACGTTGTTTTTAATATTTTTTCCTAAGTATCTCATTCCATATTTCGTAGAAGGATTGATTATGCCATCTCAACTTGCTACCAGAAAGTCTGACTTTGATTCAATATATCGGTCAGGGCATATATTGGATTAGGATCCAGCAGCTGGCATATAGAAAACGCTGACGTGTTTGGGCGGGGAAACCGGTTGTGTAGAGCATCTTGCTCGGAATGGGGTGAGCTGCCAAATATGACGTCTTTGATCAGCTCTGTTCCATTTCAAAACGTTCTACTTCTGTGGAACAAATTTCCCTTTTATTTAGGGCAGCCTTGAAATATTATTTATCTTGGCCGACATTTGTTAATCTCCTACAATATTTGGTCACTGCAACAACACAGGCGACTGTTTACCCAGTGCCAATCTCGGGAAAAATATGATGGTATTGAGAACTCGATTATCCTATAGGGTCGTGGTTTGGAGAAACGATGAAACCGGTTCAGGAAATGAAAATAAAAGCGCTGGCTTCTCAAGCTTGAATTTGTTACATCCAGGGTCATATTAGGACATATAACGCTTGCGGTCCGAATTCAGGATGAATTTTTTGGCAAACAAATATGGCATGGTAGAGTATTTCCATGTAAAACAACTGTACTAAATCAAAATCACATATAGCATGATTTAACAGTGTTTGTATTAACATCTCTCCTACCCAATTCCCATCACTCTCTCAAACCACGACCCTAAAAGAGGATTTACACGTCTGTTTTTCTGTGTTTTTTGTTGTTGTTTTTTTTAGATTTTCATTGATTGAAAATTTATTGAACATAGCAACACAACGGAAAAGACTTCACCACATCCACTTTGCGACTAATTATTCGTTTTGTAAATATTAACAGTATTTCAATCGAGATGCGCGCGAAATAGAAAGCTTGCGCTCAAGGAAGGGGAAACGTCTCATTAGTTAGTTACTCCCATACTAACGTAGTTGACAAATCGCTTGTTAGGTTGAATTATGAATGACGGACTAGACGCTTGTAAGTTAGTATAGAATCTGAATGGCATTGTCACTATAAAACGTTTCTCATCCTGGGATGAGCGGACTCGTATGGTTTTATTCCTGGCTAAGTGAGCGCAGACAAATGACACCACATCAGCCGCATTCTACAGTGCTTCACGACGTGCTCTAACTGGTCTGGTTAAGGAAAAATATAGTTCAGCTAGTCCGTGGTGTCATCGATCCTATAAGTAACTCACCCTCTGAGCGGAGTAACTGTAGAGCTAAAGATGGCGACCGCAGCTAGCCAATGACAGTGTTTACAAGGTATATAAAGAGCATGTTTGTTCTCTTCTTGCAAATCGCTCCAATTGGGAGATTTACCTTTATGGAACGAACAGCTTAGATCACACCGTCATTGACGACCGTAACTTGATGTCTAAAGCTATATTATTTATTTCATACACATTTGGAATTGATGCTAACTGTCACACGAATAGGCCTTACGATTATTGACGCGGAAATTCTTTGTTGTTTATGGACGACGCCGAAATATTAAATGCCGGATCTGACGCTTTCTACATGGGAGGCGACTGATCATTCGGTATCCTGTCGATCACAGACCTTTTTACAACGTGCAGAAAACCGGGTTAGGCAAAGTCAGCTCTCACGTGTACAACCTGGTAACACATGTAAATGTCAATTATGTTCTTATTGTTCAGCTTACGTTAAACTGAATTGAGTTAGGTCGTTTCTGGGGCCTGACAATTCAATTGTTTCGTTGCTTTTTCTATTGGCGTCATGGTATAGCGAAACGGTGAACGCCATGAATGCTATAGCCCAGGTAGTTTCCATTGCCTCCTTTAAATGAACACTGTGAACATTCGGCTGATCTTACACTCGAGTGATTCTTATTATCCTGGATCCATTGGTTCTAATGGTTCTTCCAACGAAGTCGTGAGTAAATGTGTACCGCACACTTAGCCGTTTCCTTGCGATATGGTCCGAGTTTTATTCCCTACAACAGAATCGCGAAGGTGTGCACCGGCCTGAAGTAACCCACTCGAAAAGCGGATTAATAGAGTTGAAGATGGCGACCGTAGCCAGGGGTGACATCTCCAAAGAAACACCGGAAATGGCTCGGTTCTGATTAGAATTGTCAAATCAAATTTATACTGAAAAATAAATATAATTTCAATTACAAATGTTAATAATTGTATCGTTCTTGCTTACTGACACGAGTGAATCTAAAGTCGTTCGACTGTGTGAAGCATAGTCGAGCGATTTGTGAACTTGATAGATACATCCGAACTCGCAGCTTATGTTTTAGATCCAGCAACCTACGACTTCCATTTGGCCATCAAAGTTATGCCTTCTTTCTCTAGCTATAAGATTCCCTGATGATAACATTCGTGTATTATTTCCTGAAAGCATTTGTTTATTTCTTTGATTCGGCTTGTTTCGATGGACTGCGCATCCCTGACCATGGAATGTTTATTCATCGGTCATTCGTCGCGGTCTAGCTGCAGGGAGATGGCGATACACAGCTAGAAAAATGGTGATATGGCCCATGGCCAGTTAGCGGTGACGAGGCTCTGTCATCGCCATTTATTGGTGAAGACAAATGGTAACGAGGTCATTTCATCAAGATTTTTTGGATGATGGGGCCTGGTCATCACCAATAAATGGCCACGAGCAATGTCTGTAGATATCAGGTCATCGTCATTTGTTGGAGATGGGGTTTGTCATCGCCAATAAATGGCGATACGGTCATCGCCAATATATGGCGATGATGGAATATGGCGATGGCTCTAACTCATCACCATAAATTGGCGATACTGTCGTCGCCTTTTTTTGGTGATAGCAATCACCATTATTTTGACTGTGTATGGGTTCGAGATTCGATAGTCGTCCCTATTACTCCTCTATTCTAAAATGGTTGAAATACGAATGCATATTTTTCAGTAATTTTAAAAGCCGTCACGTTGTGGATGGCCTAGATTATTTTCTTGATGCCTAAATTGATAACATGTTCACTGAGTGAAGGATTATTTTGTCATTGGCCAATATGTAATCGTGTCCGCAATTAATTTGTCCAAAGGATAGTCGGTGACTCAGAATTTGGAGGTGGATACTCTATAATACATGTTGATCAATGCTGTATATTACAGCAGAACGTTGTTACCAGTTATTTTCATCGTCTCTGAACTATTAAGTAACGATACATGGCGGAAATGGGGAATAGGGTTTATTTCAATTCATCTGTCGCAACTTGAATAACTTTGTTTAGACCGCTAATAACTGACCGTCATATTGAATATGGGTAATAACGATACTGATATCATAGCTATGTAACAGACTCACTGGTATCTTTAGACCATTTATTATGAAAGGGAAGGTACTAGAGTATGTTCGCGTTGAGAAAATTCACCTTTATAGAGTGATCAGCCCGTTATTGGAGACCGTGACTTGAATTCTATGGCTATTTGGGCGTCCGTGGCTGTATTATTTTGCAACTTATCGATCGAGGTGATATTAGGCCGTGAAAATAACCGGGTTAAACGAATCCAGCTGTCTCACGTTCAACCTAGTAACACGCAGTCAACACGTCAATTATGATTTTTTTTTTGTTCTGTTGTAAAGTGAATTAAGTTTGTTCGTTTTTTCTAGCTTGAATATATAATTGTTGCAACGGCCATCGATTGGCTTCATGATATTTCGACACTTATGCTATAATCATAATAGTTTCAAATGTCCTGGAATCATCGACCGTATCTGAAAATCTTCGCAAATCCGACTAGGTTCTCCATGGTACCCGGAAGCAGACTTGCTGGAGCGAAATCAACTTGAAAACTGAGTTTCCATTTATCAAGTCTGGGGCAATGAGCCCGAATCAGCATCCCCCATTACGACATAGCTACATGTAGCAAAGTCTGCACTATTTCAGAACGTTCTGCTACTGTGGCCAGTCCATGGGGAACGGCAAAAATACGTTTTGATCTGACTGTTTCGAAGTGGTCTGATCGTCAACCATGAATCAACAGGCATTTACAGCCCAACCACGACTTCTTCAACAAATCATACAAAAAATAATGTAGAACGTACTCAAATGTTTTGCATATTCTTCATTTCTATAAAATAAGACACCTCAGTCCATGATCATATACTCAAATGTTGTGATGCTAAATCTCAGGTATCCTATTTTTGTATGAAAAGACACCCTTCAATAAAATGATTCTAACAATTTCAAAGAGTACCAACAATCCATCTCAAAATGTGGATAAACTCAAGAAGCGATTGGTTTAACATTTCTAGGGGCAGGTGTTCTGTAATTATCCGAGTTCTGCTATAACTGACATGGGTAAGCCAGCCCGGTCAGCTGTCGTGCTTACCATTCCATTGATCTCCTTAAATTATTTGGTCGCTGCTACAAAAGGGTCGGAATATGGACTCCACTACCACCGTAGCCTGTTTACCCAGTACCAATCTCGGTCAGGATCAGATGGCAACAAGCGCAAATAATACCCGCGAGCTATGGCGGAACATTAACGACGGCTGGCACTCCCATGATACGGGACTAGGTACTCTGAGTACAGAAGGAACTCTGAGGATAGGCTAGCGTCATTCTCAGAGTTCCGACCAGAACAACGAGGATGCGGAACTCTGCGGATACGATTACAAGCGTCTAATCCGTCATTCATAATCCAGCCGTCGTCCATTAGAGAATATCCGCGTCCATAATCCAAAGACCTATTCCATATTCCAAATAACAGTATCAGCACCAAATTCAAAAAGACAATCATAGTATACATAAACATAGGCTTGTCAATTGAGGGTGGAAGGCGTATCACTTGTGAATGTTAACTTGCCTACACAGAAGTACCTTCATGCCAATTTTTATGCTTCTATCATAAACGCGAATAATTATACGCAAATCTACTTGATTAAGATGGTTCCAATGGCTTGGAATCATCGTCTGCATCCGACTATGTTTACATATCACGCTCACTTCTCTATAATACCATGAAATAAGTTGTTGGAGCAAAATCAATTTGAAATCTGAGCCTCTATTGATTAAGTCGAAGACAATTAGCCGTAACAGTCGTTGTTATATCCCCAGCTAATAACGATCGCATGTAGTTCAAGACTCGGCCAACATCGACATGAATGATCATTACCGTATCACTATTATCCTGTTATTTAGACGCAAATCGGGCCTAGATCATAGAACACCGTAAAGTAAACATCGAATTTGTAATCGATGGAAGACTACTTCAACGGGATATTAACATAGTATCTCATTCCATATTTTGTAAATTGATTAATTATGCCATCTCAACTTGCTACAAGGAAGTCTGACTTTGATTCATTATATGAGCATATATTGGATTAGGATCCAACAGTTGGCATATAGAAGACACTGTCGTATTTGGGCGAGGAAACCGGTTGTGTAGAGCTTCATCCTCGGAATGAGGTGAGCTGCCCATCATGATGTGTTTGATCAGCTCTGTTCCATTTCAAAACGTTCTACTTCTGTGGTTTATTTAGGGCAGCCTTGTTATTTATCTTGGCCGACATCTGACAATCTACTACAATATTTGGTGGTTGCTAAAACACATACACTCCACTACCACTGTTTACCCATTTCCAATCTCGGACAAAATATGGTGGTAAGGAGAACTCGATTATCCTATAGGGTCGGGGTTTGGAGAGGGGATGGAAGCGGTTCACGAAATGAAAATAAATGCGCTCGGCTTCTCAAGCTCGAAATCGTTACATCCGGAGTCATATTGGGACATATAACGCTTTCGGTCCGAATTCAGGATGGAGTTTTTGGCAAACAAATATGGCATGGCAGAGTATTTCCATTGTAAAACTACTGTACTAAATCAAAATCACATATAGCATGATTTAGCAGTGTTTGTATTAACATCTCTACTACTCAATTCCCGTCCGTCTCTCAAACCACGATCCCGTTTTTCTGTTTTTTTTTTAGATTTTCATTGATTGGAAATTTATTGAACGTAGGAACACAGCGGAAAAGACTCCACCGCATCCACCTTGCGAGTAATTGTTCGTTTTGTAAATATTAACAGTATTTCAATCGAGATGCCTGCGAAATAAAAAGCTTGCGCTCAAGGAAGGGGAAATGCCCCATTATTTAGTTATTCCCATACTAACGTAGTAGTTGACAAATCGGTTGTTAGCACAGAACCTGAATGGCATTGTTACTGTGAAAGTTTTCTTATCCTTGGATGAGCGGACTCGTGTGGTTTTATTCCTGGCTAAGTGAGCGCAGACAAATGACACCACATCAGCCGCATTCTACAATGCTTCACGACGTGCTCTAGCTGGTCTGTTTAAGGAGAAATATAGTTCAGCTAGTCCGTGGTGTCATAGAGTTAGACCTGAGTGAGGCCTATAAGTAACTCAATCGCTGCGCGTAGTCACTACAGAGCTAAAGATGGCGACCGCAGCTAGCCAATGACAGTGTTTACAAGGTATAAGAGAATGTTTGTACTCTTCTTGCAAATCGCTCCAATTGGGCGATTTACCGTTATGGAACGAACAGCTTAGATCAGACCGTCATTGATGACCGTAACTTGATGTCTAAAGCTATATTATTTATTTCATACACATTTGGAATTGATGCTAACTGTCACACGAATAGGTCTTACGATTAATGACGCGGAAATTCTTTATTGTTTATGGACGACGGCTGAATATTAAATGCCAGATCTGATGCTTTCTATATGAGAGGCGGCTGATTATTTGCTATCCTGTCGATCACAGACCTTTTTACACTGTGCAGAAAACCGGGTTAGGCAAAGTCAGCTCTCTCGCGTACAACCTGGTAACACACATAAATGTCAATTATGCTCTTATTGTTCAGCTTACGTTAAACTGAATTGAGTTAGGTCGTTTCTGGGGCCTGACAATTCAATTGTTTCGTTGCTTTTTCTATTGGCGTCATGGTATAGCGAAACGATGAACGCCATGAATGCTATAGCCCAGGTAGCTTCCATTGCCTCCTTTAAATGAACACTGTGGACATTCGGCTGATCTTACACTCGAGTGATTCTTATTATCCTGGATCCATTGGCTCTAATGGTTCTTCCAACGAAGTCGTGAGTAAAAGTGTACCGCACACTTAGCCGTTTCCTTGCGATATGGTCCGAATTTTATTCCCTACAACAGAATCGCGAAGGTGTGCACCGGCCTGAAGTAACCCACTCGAAAAGCGGAGTAATAGAGTTGAAGATGGCGACCGTAGCCAGGGGTGACATCTCCAAAGAAACACCGGAAATGGCTCGGTTCTGATTATAATTGTCAAATCAAGTTTATACTGAAAAATAAATATAATTTCAATTACAAATGTTAATAATTGTATCGTTCTTGCTTACTGACACGAGTGAATCTAAAGTCGTTCGACTGTGTGAAGCATAGTCGAGCGATTTGTGAACTTGATAGATACATCCGAACTCACAGCTTATGTTTTAGATCCAGCAACCTACGACTTCCATTTGGCCATCAAAGTTATGCCTTCTTTCTCTAGCTATAAGATTCCCTGATGATAACATTCGTGTATTATTTCCTGAAAGCATTTGTTTATTTCTTTGATTCGGCTTGTTTCGATGGACTGCGCATCCCTGACCATGGAATGTTTATTCATCGGTCATTCGTCGCGGTCTAGCTGCAGGGAGATGGCGATACACAGCTAGAAAAATGGTGATATGGCCCATGGCCAGTTAGCGGTGACGAGGCTCTGTCATCGCCATTTATTGGTGAAGACAAATGGTAACGAGGTCATTTCATCAAGATTTTTTGGATGATGGGGCCTGGTCATCACCAATAAATGGCCACGAGCAATGTCTGTAGATATCAGGTCATCGTCATTTGTTGGAGATGGGGCTTGTCATCGCCAATAAATGGCGATACGGTCATCGCCAATATATGGCGATGATGGAATATGGCGATGGCTCTAACTCATCACCATAAATTGGCGATACTGTCGTCGCCTTTTTTTGGTGATAGCAATCACCATTATTTTGACTGTGTATGGGTTCGAGATTCGATAGTCGTCCCTATTACTCCTCTATTCTAAAATGGTTGAAATACGAATGCATATTTTTCAGTAATTTTAAAAGCCGTCACGTTGTGGATGGCCTAGATTATTTTCTTGATGCCTAAATTGATAACATGTTCACTGAGTGAAGGATTATTTTGTCATTGGCCAATATGTAATCGTGTCCGCAATTAATTTGTCCAAAGGATAGTCGGTGACTCAGAATTTGGAGGTGGATACTCTATAATACATGTTGATCAATGCTGTATATTACAGCAGAACGTTGTTACCAGTTATTTTCATCGTCTCTGAACTATTAAGTAACGATACATGGCGGAAATGGGGAATAGGGTTTATTTCAATTCATCTGTCGCAACTTGAATAACTTTGTTTAGACCGCTAATAACTGACCGTCATATTGAATATGGGTAAAAACGATACTGATATGATTGCTATGTCAGATTCACTGGCGACTTTAGACCATTTATTATGAAATGGAAGGTACTAGAGTATGTTCGTGTTGCGAAAATTCACCTTTATAGAGTGATCAGTCCGCTATTGGAAACCGTGACTTGAATTCTATGGCTATTTGGGCGTCCGTGGCTGTATCATTTTGCAACTTATCGATCGAGATGGTCTTAGGCCGTGGAAATAACCGGGTTAAGCGAATCCAGCTCTCTCACGTTCAACCTAGTAACACGCAGTCAACACATCAATTATGTTGTTTTTTTTGTTCTGCCGTAAAGTGAATTAAGTTTGTTCATTTTATCTGGCTTGAATATTAAATTGTTCCAACGGCCATCGATTGGCTTCATGATATTTCGACACTTATGCTATAATCATAATAGTTTCAAATGTCCTGGAATCATCGACCGTATCTGAAAATCTTCTAGGTTCTCGATGATACCTGGGAGCAGACTTGCTAGAGCGAAATCGACTTGAAATCTGAGTTTCCATCTATCAAGCCTGGAGCAATGAGCCCGAATCAGCTCCCTATTACGACGTATCTACATGTAGCAAGCTCTGTACTATTTCAGAACGTTCCGCTACTGTGGCCAGTCCATGGGAATATTTATCTTGGTCGAACTTGGCCATTTGCTGCAGCATCTGAGAGTCAACTGTTTGTACGACATTATAATATATTTATCGAAAATAACTACGTATAAAAAAGAATTATTTGGGTTAGCTTTAGCTGCTGAAAACGTCTACATCTATCATAACATAAACCTATTTTTTCATTAAAAAATAACGGCAAAAGTACGTTTTGATCAGACTGATTCGAAGCGGTCGATCATCAACCATGAATCAACAGGCATTTATTTACAGCCCAACCACGACTTCTCCAACGAATCCTACAAAATGTAATGTAGAACGCACTCAAATGTTTTGCATATTTCTTCATTTCAAGAAAATAAGACACCCCAATCCAGGATGATATACTCAAATGTTGTGATGCTAAGTTTTTGTATAAAAAGACACTCTTCAATAAATATGATTCTAAAAATTTCAAAGAGGACGAACAATCCATTTCAAAATGTGGATAAACTCAAGAAGCGATTGGTTTAACATTTCTGAGGTCAGGTGTTCTGTAATTATCCGAGTTCTGCTATAACTGACACAAAAGCCAACCCGGTCAGCTGTCGTGCTTACCATTCCATTGATCTCCTTAAATTATTTGGTCACTGCTACAAACGGGTCGGAATATGGACTCCACTGCCACTGTAGTCTTTTTACCTGGTACCAATCTCGATCAGGATCAGATGGAAATAAGCACTCGTGAACCTTCGGTTATTACCGGTTTGCGAAATGAAAATTGCTTCTGGCTGTTCGAGATTGACTTTTTTCCATCCAAGACAATAACGAAGATTATATGACGCTTGCTGGACTTCAGGATTAATAACCCTAATGCTGATACCTTTGGAAGAGAAATCATGGTCATTTAACTGATGTTGAAATGTCTTCACTAGCCACATATGTAGAATAAAAGCAAAAGCATTTGCAGCGGAATAGATACTTCATATTACATGATGAACAAACCATACAGTACCATTTCATTTCAGATGAACATTATTTCACATCGTTTCTCAACTCTTAGATAATGAGAGATGATGCAATGAGGAATTGGGTACCAAACCTTCAATAAAAAATAGTAATTGAAATGATCTTCTTTATCTGAACAGTCAATACAATACCGTCATCCTGGATATCAGATTCGATGATTCCGATGACTTGTTTTCGTCGAAATGACATCTATATAATTAGACCATTTGTTTTAATTCCAATGTTTATGCAAGAGCATATTTTGCACATGAGAATTTGCCTCTCGATATTTCATATCAGACTATTCAATTCTATTCGTTTGTATTGATTTTGGCAACAATGCCCGCCTCTCATCGCATACGATGTATACATTAAATCGACTCTCCTGGAGAGAACATACATGTACTAAGCACGGATCCCATCAATTTATAACAGATCAATTAGCGGACTCTATTAGATAACACAATCTACAGAGGGGGGAGATTTGGCTTAATGTCACACTCAAGTGTGTTTGACTCATATGGAGACAGTCGGTTTGGTTGGTGGGAGAAGCCGGAGTACCCGGAGAGAACCACCGCCCTTCGGCAAGTAGCTCACAAACTTTCACACTTGGACCAGCTGGGCTCGAACCCGTGCCGGTTCAGCGGTGTGAAGCTAGCGGTAACCAGCGAAGCGCCTAGGCCACTCGACCACCGAGGGCCCTATCTACAGACGGTACCCCAAAGCAGATATTCTCTCATATGGAAATTCAAAAGCATATTCACGTCATCTTCTCAAAACACCTTGCGAATTCAAAGATAACTGTTCAGTTTTCTTGAAAACACTGGAGTATTTCAGTTTAATTTGGTTCAATATTTCTAGTCTTGCATGCTGATTTTGCTCGAAAGTTACCGGCTCAATTAGATCCACCCAGGGCTTGATGCGATTTCCAGCCAGTGACGGTGAGCCTGTCTGCAGGATCCACGGCATTTTCTCTCTTGGCCCCAGTTGAATATATCTTGTGATACTTAATTATCTCGACGAATTCATTTCACGCCTCTTGTCCAAGCAAAAACAGTACCCGCGAGCTATGGGCGGAACACTAAGGACGGATGCCACTCCCATGATACTGGACTATGTACTCCGAGTACAGAAGGAACTCTGAGGATAGGCTAGCGTCATTCTCAGAGTTCCGACCAGAACAACGATGATGCGGAACTCTGCGGATACGACACCGTCAATTGAGGGTTGGTGGTGGATTCCTTGCGAATGTTAACCTGTCTACACAGAAGTACCTTCATGCCAAGTTTTTTATGCTTATATCATAAAAGCGAATAATTCTACGCAAATCTACTTGATTAAGATGGTTTCCAATAGCTTGGAATCATCGTCTGCATCTGACAATCTTTGCATATCACGCTCATTTCTCTATAATACCATGAGGCAAGCTTGTTGGAGCAAAATCAATTTGAAATCTGAGCCTCTATTGATTAAGTCGAAGACAATTAGCCGTAACAGTCGTCAGCTAATAACGATCGCATGCAGTTCAAGACTCGACCAACATCGACATGAATGACCATTACCGTATCACTGTTATCCTGTTATTTAGACGCAAATCGGGCCCAGATCATAGAACACCGTAAAGTAAACATCGAATTTGTAATCGATGGGAGACTACTTCAATGTGATATTAACATAGTATCTCATTCCATATTTTGTAAATGGATTAATTATGCCATCTCAACTTGCTACAAGAAAGTCTGACTTTGATTCATTATATGAGCATATATTGGATTAGGATCCAACAGTTGGCATATAGAAGACACTGTCATGTTTGGGCGGGAAAACCGGTTGTGTAGAGCATCTTGCCGTGGTTGGGGTGAGCTGCCAATTATGACGTGTTTGATCAGCTCGGTTCCATTTCAAAACGTTCTACTTCTGTGGAACAAATTTCCCTTTTATTTAGGGCAGCCTTGAGATATTATTTATCATGGGCGACATCTGACAATCTACTACAATATTTGGTGGTTGCTACAACACATACACTCCACTACCACTGTTTACCCATTTCCAATCTCGAACAAAATATGGTGGTAAGGAGAACTCGATTATCCTACAGGGTCGGTGTTTGGAGAGGGGATGGAACCGGTTCACGAAATGAAAATAAAAGCGCTCGGCTTCTCAAGCTCGAATTTGTTACATGCGGGGTCATATTGGGACATATAACGCTTTCGGTCCGAATTCAGGATGGAATTGTTGGCAGACAAATATGGCATGGCAGAGTATTTCCATTGTAAAACTACTGTACTAATCCAAAATCACATATAGCATGATTTAGCAGTGTTTGTATTAACATCTCTCCGTTTTTCTGTTTTTTTATAGATTTTCATTAATTGGAAATGCATTGAACGTAGCAACACAACGGAAAAGACTCCACCGCATCCACCTTGCGAGTAATTGTTCGTTTTGTAAATATTAAGAGTATTTCAATCGAGATGCGTGCGAAATAGGAAGGGAAACGTCTCATTAGTTAGTTACTCCCATACTAACGTAGTAGCTGACAAATCGGTTGTTAATATAGAATCTAGATGGCATTGTCACTATGAAACGTTTCTTATCCTGGGATGAGCGGACTCGTATGGTTTTATTCCTGGCTAAGTGAGCGCAGACAAATGACACCACATCAGCCGCATTCTACAATTCTTCACGACGTGCTCTAACTGGTCTGGCTACGGGAAAATATAGTTCAGCTGGTCCGTGGTGTCATCGAGTTAGACCTGAGTGATTCACTCGCTGAGCGGAGTAACTATATAGCTAAAGATTGCGACCGCAACTAGCCAATGACAGTGTTTACAAGGTATAAGAGCATGTTTGTTCTCTTCTTGCAAATCGCTCCAATTGGGAGATTTACGTTCATGGAACGAACAGCTTAGATCAGACCGTCATTGATGACCGTAACTTGATGTCTAAAGCTATATTATTTATTTCATACACATTTGGAATTGATGCTAACTGTCACACGAATAGGTTTTACGATTATTGAGGCGGAAATTCTTTATTGTTTATGGACGACGGCTGAATATTAAATGCCAGATCTGACGCTTTCTATGTGGGAGGCGGCTGATTATTCGGTATCCTGTCGATCACAGACCTTTTTTCACTGTGCAGAAAACCGGGTTAGGCAAAGTCAGCTCTCTCGTGTACAACCTGGTAACACATATAAATGTCAGTTATATGCTTATTGTTCACCTTAAATTAAACTGATTTGAGTTAGGTCGTTTCTGAGGCCTGACAATTCAATTGTTTCGTTGCTTTTTCGATTGGCGTCATGGTATAGCGAAACGATGAACGCCGTTAATGCTGTAGCCCAGGTAGTTTCCATTGCCTACTTTAAATCAACACTGTGGACATTTGGCTGATCTTACACTCAAATGATTCTTATTATCCTGGACCCATTGGTTCTAATGGTTCTTCCAACGAAGTTGTGAGTAAAAGTGTACCGCACACTTAGTCGTTGCCTTGCGATGTGGTCCGATTTTTATCCCCTACAACAGGATCCCGAAGGTGTGCACCGGCCTTAAGTAACCCACTCGAAAAGCGGAGTAATAGAGTTAAAGATGGCGACCGTAGCCAGGGGTGGCATCTCCAAAGAAACGCCAGAAATGGCTCGGTTCTGATTAGAATTGTCAAATCAAATTTATACTGAAAAATAAATATAATTTCAATTACAAATGTTAATAATTGTATCGTTCTTGCTTACTGACACGAGTGAGTCTAAAATCGTTCGACTGTGTGAAGCTTGAATATTAAATTGTTGCAACGGCCATCGATTGGCTTCATGATATTTCGACACTTATGCTATAATCATAATAGTTTCAAATGTCCTGGAATCATCGACCGTATCTGAAAATCTTCGCAAATCCGACTAGGTTCTCAATGGTACCCGGAAGCAGACTTGCTGGAGCGAAATCAACTTGAAATCTGAGTTTCCAATTATCAAGT
The DNA here is from genome assembly GCA_036873755.1 of Hanleya hanleyi. Taxonomy (NCBI): domain Eukaryota; kingdom Metazoa; phylum Mollusca; class Polyplacophora; order Lepidopleurida; family Hanleyidae; genus Hanleya; species Hanleya hanleyi. The sequence goes on from JAVTVY010032174.1 coordinate 90,725, forward strand.
ATGGGGCAGTGAGCCCGAATCAGCACCCCCCATTACGACATATCTACATGTAGCAAAATATGCACTATTTCAGAACGTTCTGCTACTGTGGCCAGTCCATGGGGAACGGCAAAAATACGTTTTGATCTGACTGATTCGAAGTGGTCTGATCGTCAACCATGAATCAACAGGCATTTACAGCCCAACCACGACTTCTTCAACAAATCATACAAAAAGTAATGTAGAACGTACTCAAATGTTTTGCATATTCTTCATTTCTATAAAATAAGACTCAGGTACTCAGGTATCCTATTTTTGTATAAAAAGACACCCTTCAATAAAATGATTCTAACAATTTCAAAGAGTACCAACAATCCATCTCAAAATGTGGATAAACTCAAGAAGCGATTGGTTTAACATTTCTAGGGCCAGGTGTTCTGTAATTATCCGAGTTCTGCTATAACTGACATGGATAAGCCAGCCCGGTCAGCTGTCGTGCTTACCATTTCATTGATCTCCTTAAATTATTTAGTCTCTGCTACAAAAGGGTCGGAATATGGACTCCACTGCCACTGTAGCCTGTTTACCCAGTACCAATCTCGGTCAGGATCAGATGGCAACAAGCGCAAATAATACCCGCGAGCTATGGGCGGAACATTAAGGACGGCTGTCACTCCCATGATACGGGACTAGGTACTCTGATTACAGAAGGAACTCTGAGGATAGGCTAGCGTCATTCTCAGAGTTCCGACCGGAACAACGAGGATGCGGAACTCTGCGGATACGACACCGTCAATGATGACCGTAACTTGATGCCTAAATCTATATTATTTATTTTATACACATTTGGAATTGATGCTAACTGTCACACGAATAGGTTTTACGATTATTGAGGCGGAAATTCTTTATTGTTTATGGACGATGGCTGAATATTTAACGCCGGATCTGATGCTTTCTATGTGGGAGGCGGCTGATCATTCGGTATCCTGTCGATCACAGACCTTTTTACACCGTGAAGAAAACCGGGTTAGGCAAATTACAAGCCTCTGGTCCGTCATTCATAATTCAGCCGTCGTCCATTAGAGAATATCCGCGTCCATAATCCAAAGACCTATTCCGTATTCCATATAACAGTATTAGCACCAAATTCAAAAAGACAATCATAGTATACATCAACATAGGCTTGTTTCCTGCAAGAGAGAAGCGGTCAACAGTTTTCAATGATGCCGGCAAGACATCATGATGTTCCAAAAATATCAAATCCGTATGGCTGATCAGTATTCTTAATCCATAATATTCGTTGTCGTCATCTAAAGAATGATGTATCTCAGTCACGCTTTGATTGTGACTTCATATGAGTACCATGAGGATCTTCAAGTACATGGGCTCATACGGCCCCTAGCCCCAGGTTAAGCGGAATTAGACACAAGTTACGAAACGTAACGCCATAGATCTTGCACGCTACGCTCGTATTTTGCTATCAGCATGCGATATGTATCGCCAAATTTGAGAAACTTTTGAGTGGAGGCGCTTGGTGGTGTAGCCCTGTTTTATAAGTCAGCTCTCTCGCGTACAACCTGGTAACACGCATAAATGTCAATTATGTTCTTATTGTTCAGCTTAAGTTAATTGAGTTAGGTCGTTCTGAGGCCTGACAATTCACTGGCTTCGTTACTTTTCCGATTGGCGTCATGGTACAGCGAAACGATGAACGCCATTAATGCTGTAGCCCAGGTAGTTTCCATTGCCTACTTTAAATGAACACTGGACATTTGGCTGATCTTACACTCAAATGATTCTTATTATCCTGGATCCATTGGTACTAATGGCTCTTCCAACGAAGTCGTGAGTAAAAGTGTATCGTACATTTAGCCGTTTCCTTGCGATATGGTCCGATTTTTATCCCCTACAACAGAATCGCGAATGTGTGCACCGGCCTCAAATAACCCACTCGAAAAGCGGGGTAACAGAGTTAAAGATGGTGACCGTAGCCAGGGGTGACATCTCCAAAGAAACGCCAGAAACGGCTCGGTTCTGATTAGAATTGTCAAATCTTTGAATTTATACTGAAAAATAAATATAATTTCAATTACAAATGTTAATAATTGTATCGATCTTGCTTACTGACACGAGTGAGTCTAAAATAGTTCGACTGTGTGAAGCATAGTCGAGTGATTTTTGAACTTAAGAGATACATCCGAACTCGCAGATTATGCATCCCTGATTATGGAATGTTTATTAATCGGTCATTCTTCGCTGTCTAGCTGCAGGGAGATGACGATACACAGCCAGAAAATGGTGATGGCCCATGGCCATTAAACGATGACAAAGCTCTGTCATCGCCATTTATTGGTGGGAACAAATGATGACAAGGTCAATTCATCGCAATTTTCTGGTGATGGGGCCTGGTCATCACCAATAAATGGCGACGAGCAATGACTGTAGATTTCAGATCATTGTCATTTTTTTTAGATGTGTCCTTGTCATCCCCAATATTTGGCGATGGCAATCACCATAGAATGGTGATAATGGAATATAGCGATGGCTCTAATTCATCACCATTTATTGGTGATACTGTCGTCGCCATTTTTTGGTGATAGCAATCCCCATTATTTTACCTGTGTATGATATTAATGGATGCGAAATTCAATAGTCGTCCCTATTACTCCTCTACTCCAAAAATATCGTCGCTATATATCTGAAATATTGCTGAACGCGACGTTAAGCCTTAGTTCTCTCTCTCTCTCTCTCCCTACTCTAAAATGGTTGAAATAAGAATACATATTTTCCAGTAATTTAAAATGCTGTCACGTGGAGGGTGCCTTTGATTATTTTCTTGATGCCCAAATTGATAACATGTTCATTGAGTGAACGATTCTTTCGTCCATGACATATATGTGATCGTGTCATGTACCGTGTTCGCATTTAATTTGTCCAAAGGATAGTAATAATGATGCTAACTGACAGGTGACTCAGAATTTGGAGGTGGATACTCTATAGTACATGTAGGACAAACCTGTATGTTACAGCAGATCCTTGTTTACCAATTATTTTCATCGTCTCTGAACTATTAAGAAATGATACATGGCGGAAATGGAGAACAGGGTGTGTTTCAGTTCATTTGTCTTGCTGGAGCGAAATCAGTTTGAAATCTGAGCCTCTTTTCTTATCAAGTCCGGGGTAATGCATCCCAATCAGCTGCCCATTACGACGTATCTACATGTAGCAAGCTCTGTACCATTTCGGAACGTTCCGCTACTGTGGCCACTCTATGGAAATATTTATCTTGGCTGAAATAGTTGTCAGTCAACTGTTAGTTATTTTCGATACATATAGTATAATATCGTACAAAGAAAAAGAATTATTTGGATTAGCTTCAGCTGCTGAAAAATTCTGCATCTATCATAAGATAAAATATTAACCTATTTCTCATTAGAAAAGAACTTCAAAAATACGTTTGATCGGACTGATTCGAAGCGTCAATCGTGACACGACAGGCATTTACAGCCCAACCACGACTTCTTCAATAAATCGTACAAAAAGTAAAGTAGAACGCTCTCAATATTTTTGCATATTTATTCATTTCAATAAAATATGATCTCTCAATCCAGGATGATATTTCAATTGCTAAGTCTCAGGTATCATATTTCTGTAAATCTGAGAAACTTTGAGTGGAGGCACTTGGAGGAATAGCCCTGTTTTATAAGTTTCTGCAACATTGTTTTGTGACGTTGATTAAAATCGTCACATTTAACACAGGACCTAGCAAATGCTACTAAGCGAGATATGTATACGCCATATGCAGGTCCCACTGGAATATTACTGTCCAGAAAGGGATAGTTTACGATGTCGAAATTGTAATCATCTCTTTTGTCATAAAGTCGACGAGAGAGAATGCCCGCTTCATTTTTATAGAGCTATAGATCTAAATATGATGTGCCTGTAGGGCTATCTGTAGTTTCCTTCAAATCGAGTGAAGGTGGATATATATCCTTCTCTGCGTCATTTATATAGCGATTATCCACAGCGAGAAGATCGTCTATATGGCGTTTGGTAAATGAGAAGGAACGGGCTTTGAATGGATCGGTTTTTGAAAGCGCCTGCATATAGTCATATTCATAAGAGAACAGACACAGGTCAGCCAACAGGGGTGCACAATTAGTACCCATTGGAATACCTATATGCTGCTGATATATTGTGTTGCCAAATTTCACATAGATGTTTTTTTCTCTTGTATGTAGTAGACCTAAAGAATGCTTTATGGCTTCCGACATTAATATATCTACGATCAGTTTTCTTGAACACAGATACTATTAATGAACTTAGACGGTCAATGAGGTCCTGATGAGGGATTGTAGTATAGAGAGTCGGGAAATCCCATGTGGATACATGTCTGTACGGTATGTGACCTTTAGCATCAAGTTCTTCCGTAAGACATTTTGAGTTTTTCAATATCCACATACATTCAACGCCAGAGTTCTTAGAAATAATGGCGCAATACCTTTCCCAAAATGCTTTTACCTCCTAAAGGGCCCTCGTCAATAGGGTTGAAAGAAGCTTGGTGGTGCAGCTTCTAGAACCAGCTATGAATCTAGCTTTGTATGGTGCTTTACGCATTTTGGGAGTCCAGTATAGTTTTGGTATGTCGTTATGATTGGTTGGAAGACAAATACCTCTTTCTCTGAGAAGCTTTTTGTGATTGTTAAATAAATCTTCGAAGGTAAATGCAGTTTGGGAGTAAGTAGACGTATTTGATGAAGATATGTCTACATTCAATTCTTTAACCAGCACTTAGTAATAGTAATATTTACATATGAATATTATACTATTCGGAGCTTTGTCTGCTGGGACTATGACGAATTTACTCTGGAAATTTGCTAGAACTTCTTGCGAATTGAGGTTTCTCGGTACTTGTTTTGCTTGGAGAAGAGTACTTCTGTCAATATGGCGGATTGTTTCAACGACCTTGCTCTTGGTGAGGTCCAGCCAATCAGCGAGTACTGTAAGTTCAACTTTTTCTCGCTTAGACCAATCAATAACGTACTGTTCCAATGCAGTTAAAGGTTAGACCTAGTTAAAGTGGAAAACTCGTATGTGTGGCGGTAATAAGGCTGATTTTTTTCAATCCAAAACCTAAAAAATCGAACGTTTGAGATTGACATAATAAAATATCAACGTCGAAAAAATTGCAATGTTCAATTCCATAGACATAGATTGATAATTGATCAAAATGTGCCACTGATCTATTTGTTATTATGGAGGATTGATCGGGAGAGAAGTCTCTTGTAACAAATTTGACATCTCAGACCGAAACCAATCTTGGTTCTTTCAAATAATCAGATTTTTTAATATATTGTGTGAAGTTTGAGATGTCCTACATGTATATTTGTTTGCTTATTCATAATTGTTTCATGCCTACCATGATTTTCGTTCATACAGTGGCATGCAAACATGGTCTTTCCGATCATGAAAGGAGAAATCCTTCGTAGACGACAGCTGTAACTGAATGCATGATCTAAAGATTGTAACACACGCTGTCCCCAGTGTCGTTAAACCAGTCGTTGATCGCTTCAAGTGAGAATAAGTTATCGGGTTTATTAAATGAAGCCGGCCTTCTGTCTCGTCGACTTTATGACAAAAGAGATGATTACAATTTCGACATCGTAATTAACTATCCCTTCCTGGACAGCAATATTCCAGTGGGACCTGCATATGGCGTATACATATCTCGCCTAGTAGCATTTACTCGATCTTGTTATCCTTATAAAACGGGGCTATACCACCAAGCGTCTCCACTCAAAGTTTCTCAAATTTGGCGATACATATCGCACGCTGAAAAATACGAGCGTAACGTGCAAGATTTATGGCGTTACATTTCGTAACTTGTGTCTAATTCCGCTCAACCCTGGGCTAGGGGCCGTATGAACCCATGTACTTCTAGATCCTCATGGAGTTCATATGAACAGTCCCAAGTAAGGAGATCGAGAATCAAGGTTTAACGTCGCGTTCAGTCAAGTCTCAAGCAAAGCGTGAGTGAGATACATCATTCTCTGGATGACGACTATAAAACGAATATCATATGGATTAAGAATACTGATCAGCGATACGGATTTGATATTTTTGGAAGCTCACGATGTCTTGCCGTCGTCATTGAAAACTGTTGACCGCTTCTCTCTTTCAGGAAACTATCCTGTGTTTATATTATGATTGTGATTTTTAATTTGGTGCTAATGCTTTTATATGGAATATGGAATACGTGTTTGGATTATGGATTCGGATATTCTTTAATGGGCGACGGCTGAATACTAAATGACGGACCAGACGTTTGCAATTGAATATTATTATCATTACAACACATATAAGGGAAGTGGGAAGAGGTGCCGACATACTGACTGCGTCACATGACTTCACAGAATAGTCTTCTGGTTAACCTATTCTAAAGCACATACCAAGAATCTAACGATTCGTGATATGTGTTATATCTCAGGTACGCTTTCATTGTACCTGTTCATGTGGCAACTTGGATGATATGACCACACGGCCCCTAGCGCCGGCATAAGCGGTATTAGATACAAATCTAGAGAGCTATGATGGAAATGCTCTGACAACTCGTATACTGGTAATTGGTGAGCTGTTTCGCTGTGACAACTCGTACATTGGAGATTGGTGAGCTGTATCGTCGGCAGATGTAAATGACGGCATATAACACAAAACACTAGTCTGTAAGGCCCGATGTCGACCCAGCATCAACTTCCCACAGGTGCCAACATATATCAAAGACCAAGGTCTGTACAGGGGCGGGCCTCGGGACGAAACGTCCACCAGCAGAATCTCGCCATATACAGGAAAAAATTACAACACATATAAGGGAAGTGGGAAGAGGTGCCGACATACTGACTGCGTCACATGACTTCACAGAATAGTCTTCTGGTTAACCTATTCTAAAGCACATACCAAGAATCTAACGATTCGTGATATGTGTTGTATCTCAGGGTTCTCATACATAGAGTGTATTGAGTGGGTGCGAATGGTTTCAGATGGACGGTATCTCCCATCAGTACCTGCGTGACTGACATCCGGTCGGCATATGTTTTATATACTGGAGACAAGTTTAATGATGCACTTCGGATTCCTTGAGTGAAATATCATGTTCCTGCAAGCTTTTGTTGTTATTTTTTTAGGATAAAGCACTCTTTCTGATTAATTTGCATTGCATCTACAATATTACCACATATCTTTAGTGTGACTCTCTAGTGAGTTCCTAACATGATCTATGAAGTGACGCACAAACCGGCGCAATACACAGACCGAACTAGATTGTCACCATGGCGTTGTATGCCTACGTGTCCAAACATTTTGGATACAGAAGAGACCGACCCAAAATATTTGAGCTACCAAGACCACAACAATTTTGGGCTAATTGCGGCCCGGCACTATGTGGGTTGGTCTCGTCCGTATTTTGGAATATTGCGAAAGACATCAGCTTTAATCTTGGAAAACTGTATCGTTCAGTAAAGGTGGTTTTTGTTTCTATATTTCTTGTTTGAATTTAGTTTAAGCTAATATAAATTAACAGAAAGATTTCAGGTTATTCGGACAAGCTTTCATGAAGACAATGAAAACATAGGGGAACTCTTCTTATGTTGCAGTCTTTGTAATGCATTCTGAGGTCAAGTCGAGTTTGCTAGTCTGATTTTTTCGTTGGTTGAGCAATGCAGATAGACAACTTGGGTTTCCTCCACTTTAAAATGGGTACAAGCTTGTAATTCTGGCCAACGTCGTTATGAAAGCTGCAGGATATGCAGGATAGAAGCCCGATCTAAGAGTTTGGATTCAAGTAGAACACAAGCTCTATTTTCCCGAAGGTGAGAAACGGTCAACAGCTTTCAAAGGAAATGAGTCTTTTGAGAACGAAATCACAGTCCTGTGAAATGTAGACGGATTCTCATTGCCTTCATAGGAAAGACTACTATTTCAAATTCGTGTGTGTTATGAACAATAAATTGCAGCTGGGATAAAAGGGGGAAGCAAAATTCATAAAGGACTACCATTGCTTTTACACCGGAATGACGTGAAAAAAGAAATCTTAGTTACATTACTGGGCTACTTTTACATGTTCCTCACGTAAACCCGTCTACTCCATTTGGAAGATCATGATTTTGTTTAAAATTCCAATACACTCGGATTCTCTAATCAGGTTAGGACGTACGGAATTGTCTTTTGATCGATGATGAAGAAAGCAAAAGCTTCCCGAACTCTGTCTGGATATAAGACACATTGGTATAGGGCTCTTGAAATTGGCAGATTAGTAAACGCTTGGGAAGCGGACATTTATCATGGACAGCGGCTTCACATCGAATGCTGAATATCAGGCTTATATATTGATGTCTGATTTGCGAGATTCGTTTAAGGCAAACCATTCACGCTCGAGATCTGGTGTAGGAATGTTCAAATGGTTGTCACAGAGCCACCATATATGCGTCATTCATGGATTGTTCCTTACTCATCCGAATTAGCCAGAGAAAACAGAGGGCAATCCCATGTGGAGATGACCCTTCTATGATACCTTTTGAAAAAAAATATATCGCCGACATGTGTATCCTATGTAAAATCCTCGAATGATTATTTGGCCTGTACCGGTGGTTATCATGTTGCATTCTAAAATAGATGCGCCAGTCTGCTAATGATGGAGGTGAAATAAAGATTATAATGATGGAGGTGAAATAAGAATTTGGGTCCTTTTCTGGGAAATCCCTTATAATTATAGACGACTGACTATATAGTAGAACATTTTTATTATTAATCATTGTGCCTTCTAGGAGCTAAGAGTCCACCTGTACAAAACTGAATTCCTATCCACGGCAATTGTGACCATTTTCTCAGCCAAATGGGATGCTTCTCTGGATGATGTGATATATCTACGACAATAGCCCGAACAGGTGAAATCCCTCACTACACCTCATTAACCCCCGGCAATGTCTGCCTTAGTTTCAGTACATTACCGTACATGATTTTGGCGGCAATTAGTCTGTCGCCTCCCTTGCTTCTCACTGGAATGGATTTGGAAGATTTATGGAATATGTCAATTCCATTGCCTGGAGTGTGCTCTCGATGAGCCAGATTTCGATCGCTGGATTCGTTTATAACACAATAAATAAACCATGATTATTATTTCGCAACCGTTTTGTACTCTTATTTTACTACCGATGGTTAACCTTTTGTACAAGTTCTAATACATCAATATCTAGGATGCATAAATTCGCTGTTGATTATTGTGACTTGTCCACAGTCATTGTAACTATTTGTTTCCCGGTTTATATTTTACAATCGAAGCCTCGTAGGTGTGTTCTCGTGGAAAACACTAGCAATTGCGTTCATATAAGGACAATATCACGACGATTTCTCAGACGGGAAAAATAAATCCTGTGTAGGGGAGAATACTTTGAGTCATCCAGGCGATATTAGCAATGAAAGAGTAGAACTGATCGACTGGATAATGTGTATTTCTGATCTGATGTCGCTGTGTTTAACAAAACACCTCCAACTTTAATCTCAGTTGAAGGTGTTAAGGTAAACACCGCAACGTAAGATCGCAAATACATATTATTATCTAGTTGATCAGTTTTACTTTTTTATACTAATATAGCGTTCATTAAATATTTGCTGACGGCCACATGAGATGGTTTTATTATTATCACATAGGAAAAGTAATTGTGACCACAGCATGTACATGGGCGCGATATTCCATGACAAAGAGCAATGAAGGTGAATTTTATACGGGGCCTCCTTTCGAGTCCTTAAGCCGTACGACGTCGGACTTCACAGGTTAGTTTTTTCTAGATTTCTTGCATTTATTAGGTTACCCCATGTTAAGGCGTTTACTCCATCACACATCCGTTATGCTCATCCATTAACATCAGATGAGTTGTTTGAGTTTATCTGTCATCACAGCTCCCGAGCTAGCGTATGTAATCCCGCTTAAGCCGGTGCTAGGGGCCGTGTGGATACTTCATGGTCTCCACATAAACAGCTGCAATAAAAGCGCGGCTGAGATACTAAGGCTAAGTCCGAGAATGCACCGTGTACTCGGAACTGAATATTAGGTGTCGAGGCCGGATGCTTTCCTGTAGAGTCATATGGTTGCTGTTTAGTCCCCAGACGTCGTCAATTTTTCCCACCTCTTGCATATCGCTCCAATTTACTTTTTTTCACTAATATAACGTTTATTAAATATTTGCTGACAGCCAAATGTCAAGATGGTTTTATTATTATCACATGGGAAAAGTAATCATGGACCACAGCATGTACATGGGTGCGATATTCCATGACAAAAAGCAATAAATGTGAATTGTATTAACCCTATCTGGCCTGGGCGATTTGGGGAGTATCGCAGCCTGGAGGGGGGGCGGAAAGTGCCCCCTCCCCCCTATATATTTTCTCTACCACTAAGGCTAGAGCGCTGAAACTTACCAGACAGTATCTTTGGTTCAAGCTCTACCGGGAAATGTAAAAAAATCCAAGATGGCCGCCATGATGACGTCACAGTGACGTCATCTTCTCGGAAGCCATTTTTAGGCCTTTTGGGGGTCGATTTTCCAAAATTTTTATTCTTCCGATTTTGCTCTCGAAAAAAATCAAATAAAATATAGAATAATTAGTTTTGCATAAATAAAATACTTTCAAGGGATTTTAGGCAAGGAAAATGTGAAGAGATGGAGCGAAAAGATTGAAGAACACGACTTTCGCGGATACCACATGGACGCCATTTTGAATTTACCCATGATCCTCTACCCGGGGGTATATGAAAATAGACTCAAAATGACCCCAATAAGATAAGCTTAAAAGTCACCAAGTTTCAGCCTCCTCGGTTTTGTCGTTTCGGAGCAGCAGAGAAAAGTTCACTAGGGGGGGGCACTTTCCGCCCCCCCCCCCCAGGCCAGGTAGGGTTAATCTACTGAGCCTCCTTTCGAGTCTTCTTAGAGCTGATTACAGAGATTAATAGTTCTTTGTGTCATTAATTCGTATCATTTCTCTCTTTCATACTAATTCACCCTTGCGAACCATATCATTCGTTATTAGGAACGGTATTTAAGCTTTTGAAAGACCACTTCGATAAATCATTCGGCTTTTCATTTTGTATCCATTTGTGGTTAAAAATACGCAGAATATTAGTGTTACCCTCACCAAGTGCCGATCTTTTCAAATACATATGTCAGTCGAACAACCCATAGCGTCAAATCGTGATGATTGATAGAATTAAACTATTTGGATATATTGTGATATGTCATTGGTGTAACAAATACGTCCGTGATCCTCATCAATTTTATATTTAAGAACAATACCTTTGGTTTACATATAGTTCAGCGTCATTGCTTTCCGCGGTTGAGTTTTGATAGTATTAGTGCTCAGAGTTGGCAATTTGGTTATATTTAATTTCGGAAAATGTGGTTTCTTAACAAATTATTTCTGACTTCCCTAAAACCCATAACAACTTCCAAGGAGACTCGAAGTGAGGCTGCTGAGTCTCAGAAAGCGTTACTACTATAGCCTCGGAGATTGTCCTTTCGAGTCCCCGTCTTTTTTTGACAATTTAGAATCAAGATACAGCAACTTCTATGCCTCTGGCCGTCTCGTCCGTACTCCAAAGACACCAGCGCTTATCATGGAAAACAGTATCGTTCAGCAAAGCTGGTTGTGTTTCTATATTTCTTTAGTGAATTTTAACTCACTATAAATTAACATAAAGTGCACAGGTCATTCGGAAAAGCGAGTCATTAAGACAATGAATACGTACATGAACTCTTCTTATGTTGCAGTCTGTTGTGATGTATTTTGAGGTCAAGTCGCCTTCACTATCCTGATTTTGTCGTTGGTTGAGCAATGCAGATGGAAAACTTGGTTTCACTCGATTTTAGAAAGGGTACAAGTCTATAATTCTGGCCAACGTCCATATGAATGAGCCCGAGGTAAATCTGGAAGAATAGATTGATTGGAAGAATGAATGTGGAGAATGGATAGGCACTTCACGGGTGACCTGCCGTGTGGTTTCTGGTGTAATCAAATATTACAGATAAACGCGATTTCTTATCTTAGCTACGCCGTAGAATTGTGTTGTAGCCGTATGGAGTACGATGATCTCCAGATGGTGTTGAACGCCTTTTGCCTCAGTTGATCAGACGAGGGACTAGGAACGCGACGTGAAATCTTCCGCCATTGCAGAATTATCATATGCAGAACCCTGGCTCGTGTTGTTTCCAATATGGCTTGCCGTGGTTCCCGCCTAAGTTTTGTGGACACTTTTGAATAATCGGACACCCTCATTGGCATGCACTTAAATGGGCCTTGCCGTCTTTCCAGGACGCGAATTTGGGACACTTTTGAATAATGGGGAACCTCACTGGAATGTACTTCAATGGGCTTTGCTACTGTTCCACGACCACGAACGGAAAAACGTGAACATCCGAAGTCATTGGAAGGGACTGGATCGGCTTGTATCTGTTTACGTCAGACTTGTAGTTTGCCTACGTCGCATTTCCTTCTTTCTCCATCTGTAACGCACAAATTTGGTTGCAAAATAAAATTAAAAAAACATTCCATGCAGCAGTGACAGCTAGTGTGCCTTAGATACCGAATGGAGCACACGCCTGCCGGTGTGTTTGTTGTCTCTTATACACTGTTACGCAGATCTGCCTGATTAGCAGGAACATGCAAAATTGATAGAGCAAAATGCACATGGACACGGACTGCGAAACATCGAAGCTTGTATATCGGAATCAACTCCAGCAGGGAAAGGCTTGAAGGATTACGTATCTCACGTATTAGATCTAGATCTAGAAGCTATTATTCTACCCCTTTACCTCAGGGAAACGTAACATTTCTTTAGACTTATGTGAGACTTTTAAAAAACGAGAGATCCTGAAGGATCTTGGCGCCCACCATTGTCCGATAATTTTAAGCTAATGACAAGAGGATCTTTTTGTCCATTGTTACTAAGAACAAATGATTGATTTGTAATTTTGTTCGCAGAATTTCGAATTTGAGCGAAAAAGATCGAAAAAGGGACATACATTCAACGCCAGAGTTCTTAGAAATAGTGGCGCAATACCTTTCCCAAAATGCGTTTACCTCCTAAAGGGCCCTCGTCAATAGGGTTGAAAGAAGCTTGGTGGTGCAGCTTCTAGAACCAGCTATGAATCTAGCTTTGTATGGTGATTTATGCATTTTGGGAGTCCAGTATAGTTTTGGTATGTCGTTATGATTGATTGGAAGACAAATACCTCTTTCCCTGAGAAACTTTTTGTGATTGTTAAATAAATCTTCGAGGGTAAATGCAGTTTGGGAGTAAGTAGACGTATTTGATGAAGATATGTCTACATTCAATTCTTTAACCAGCACTTGGTAATAGTAATATTTACATATGAATATTATATTATTCGGAGCTTTGTCTGCTGTGACTATGACGAATTTACTCTGGAGATTTGCTAGAACTTCTTGCGAATTGAGGTTTCTCAGTACTTGTTTTGCTTGGGGAAGAGTACTTCTGTCAATATGGCGGATTGTTTCAACGACCTTGCTCTTGGTGAGGTCCAGCCAATCAGCGAGTACTGTAGGCTCAACTTTTTCTCGCTTAGACCAATCAATAACGTACTGTTCCAATGCAGTTAAAGGTTAGACCTAGTTAAAGTGGAAAACTCGTATGTGTGGCGGTAATAAGGCTGAATTTTTTCAATCCAAAACCTGAAAAATCGAACGTTTGAGATTGGCATAATAAAATATCAACGTCAAAAAAATTGCAATGTTCAATTCCATAGACATAGATTGATAATTGATCAAAATGTGCCACTGATCTATTTGTTATTATGGAGGATTGATCGGGAGAGAAGTCTCTTGCAACAAATTTGACACCTCAGACCAAAACCAATCTTGATTCTTTCAAATAATCAGACTTTTTAATATATTGTGTGAAGTTTGAGATGTCCTACATGTATATTTGTTTGCTTATTCATAATTGTTTCATGCCTACCATGATTTTCGTTCATACAGTGGCATGCAAACACGGTCTTTCCGATCATGAAAGGAGAAATCCTTCGTAGACGACAGCTGTAGCTGAATGCATGATCTAAAGATTGTAACACACGCTGTACCCAGTGTCGTTAAACCAGTCGTTGATCGCTTCAAGTGAGAATAAGTTATCGGGTTTATTAAATGAAGCGGGCCTTCTGTCTCGTCGACTTTATGACAAAAGAGATGATTACAATTTTGACATCGTAAACTATCCCTTCCTGGACAGCAATATTCCAGTGGGACCTGCATATGGCGTATACATATCTCGCCTAGTAGCATTTACTCGATCTTGTTATCCTTATAAAACGGGGCTATACCACCAAGCGTCTCCACTTAAAGTTTCTCAAATTTGGCGATACATATGGCACGCTGAAAAATACGAGCGTAACGTGCAAGATTTATGGCGTTACATTTCGTAATGGGGGATAGGGGCCTATGAACCCATGTACTTCTAGATCCTCATGGAGTTCATATGAACAGTCCCAAGTAAGGAGATCGAGAATCAAGGTTTAGCGTCGCGTTCAGTCAAGTCTCAAGCAAAGCGGGAGTGAGATACATCATTCTTTGGATGACGACTATAAAACGAATATCAAATGGATTAAGAATACTGATCAGCGATACGGATTTGATATCTTTGGAACATCACGATGTCTTGCCGTCGTCATTGAAAACTGTTGACCGCTTCTCTCTTTCAGGAAACTACCCTGCGTTTATATTATGATTGTGATTTTTAATTTGGTGCTAATGCTTTTATATGGAATATGGAATATAGAATAGGTGTTTGGATTATGGATGCGGATATTCTTTAATGGGCGACGGCTGAATACTGAATGACGGACCAGACGCTTGCAATTGAATATTATTATCATATCTCATACATAGAGTGTATTGAGTGGGTGCGAATGGTTTCAGAAGGACGGTATCTCAAATCAGTACCTGCGTGACTGACATCCGGTCGGCATATGTTTTATATACTGGAGACAAGTTTAATGATGCACTTCGGATTCCTTGAGTGAAATATCATGTTCCTGCAAGCTTTTGTTGTTAATTTTTTAAGATAAAGCACTCTTTCTGATTAATTTGCATTGCATCTACAATATTACCACATATCTTTAGTGTGACTGTCTAGTGAGTTCCTAACATGATCTATGAAGTGACGCACAAACCGGCGCAATACACAGACCGAGCTAGATTGTCACCATGGCGTTGTATGCCGACGTGTCCAAACATTTTGGATACAGAAGAGACCGACCCAAAATATTTGAGCTACCAAGACCACAACAATTTTGGGCTAATTGCGGCCCGGCACTATGTGGGTTCGTCTCGTCCGTATTTTGGAATATTGCGAAAGACATCAGCTTTTATCTTGGAAAACTGTATCGTTCAGTAAAGGTGGTTTTTGTTTCTATATTTCTTGTTTGAATTTAGTTTAAGCTAATATAAATTAACAGAAAGATTTCAGGTTATTCGGACAAGCTTTCATGAAGACAATGAAAACATAGGGGAATTCTTCTTTGTAATGCATTCTGAGGTCAAGTCGAGTTTGCTAGTCTGATTTTTTCGTTGGTTGAGCAATGCAGATAGACACCTTGGGTTTACTCCACTTTAAAATGGGTACAAGCTTGTAATTCTGGCCAACGTCGATATGAAAGCTGCAGGATATGCAGGATAAGAGCCAGATCTAAGAGTTTGGATTCAAGTAGAACACAAGCTCTATTTTCCCGAAGGTGAGAAACGGTCAACAGCTTTCAAAGGAAAATGAGTCTTTTGAGAACGAAATCACAGTCCTGTGAAATGTAGACGGATTCTCATTGCCTTCATAGGAAAGACTACTATTTCAAATTCGTGTGTGTTATGAAAAATAAATTTCAGCTGGGTTAAAAGGGGAAGCCAAAATTCATAAAGGACTACTTTTGCTTTTACACTGGAATGACGTGAAAAAAGAAATCTCTTAGTCACATTACTGCGCTACTTTTACATGTTCCTCACGTAAACCCGTCTACACCACTCGGAAGATCATGATTTTGTTTTATATTCCAATACATTCGGATTCTCTAATCAGGTTAGGACGTACGGAATTGTCTTTTGATCGATGTTGAAGAAAACAAAAGCTTCCCGAGCTCTGGATTTGAGACACACTGGTATAGGGCTCTTGAAATTGGCAGATCAGTAACGCTTGGGAAGCGGACATTTATCATGGACAGCGGCTTCACATCGAATGCTGAATATCAGGCTTATATAGTGATGTCTGATCTACGAGATTCGTATAAGGCAAACCATTTACGCTCGAGTTCTGGTGTAGGAATATTAAAATGTTGTTTTTTTGGATTGAAGTTGCAGTTTAAGGGCCGCTTCAAGTATGGATTTCGAAGCCCATCAACGCAATGTTTTATTTTAATTACACGTTACATTTCTTAGTTCGTTAAAGATGGTTACAAGCGCTGTATTATCAAATAAACAAATAAATAAATAAATACATATATAAATAAATAAATACGTAAATAACAAGGAATGGGCGAATGGAGATATAAATAGAACAGGAGAATTGTCTATGTACAGGTTCATCGGTTGGTTTTTGATTAGGTTATATTGGGAAGTATGTGTTCATTGTACATTGTAGTCGCGTGGGTGATTCCTTTGTCTTTGTACCCCTCTGTAAAAGAGCCAACATATATGCGCTATTCACGGACTGTCCCTTACTAATCCGAATAAGCCAGAGAAAACAGAGAACAATCCCATTTGGAGATGGTCCTTTTATGATACCTTTTGAAAAAAAAATCACCGACATGTGTATTATATGTAAGATCCTCGAATGATTGTTTGGCCTGTACCGGTGGTTACCGTGTTACATTCTAAAATAGATGCGCCAGTCTGCTAATGATGGAGGTGAAATAAGGATTGGGGTCTAGACGACTGACAACGTCAATTGGCGGATGACTATATAGTAGAACATTTTTGTTCTTAATCATTGGGCTTTCTAGGAGCTAATAGTTCGCCTGTACAAAGCTGAATTCCTACCCATGACAATTGTGATAATTTTCTCAGCCAATTGGGATGCTTCTCCGGATGATGTGATATATCTACGACAATAGCCCGAACAGGTGAAATCCCTCACTACACCTCATTAACCCCCGGCAATGTCTGCCTTAGTTTCAGTACATTACCGTACATGAGTTTGGCGGCAATTAGTCTGTCACCTCCCTTGCTTCCCTCTGAAATGGATTTGGAAGATTTATGGAATATGTCAATTCCATTGCCTGGAGTGTGCTCTCGATGAGCCAGATTTCGATCGCTGGATTCGTTTATAACACAATAAATAAACCATGATTATTATTTCGCAGCCGTTTTGTACTCTTATTTTATTACCGATGGTTAACTATTTGTACAAGTTCTAACAACGAATATAGAATACACCAATATCTAGGATGCATAAATTCGCTGTTTATTATTGTGACTTGTCCAGAGGATGAAAACCACAGTAATTGTAACTATTTGTTACACGGTTTACATTTTACAATCGAAGCCTCGTTGTTGGTGTGTTCTCCAGGAAAACGCTAGCAATTGCGTTCATATAAGGACAATATCACGACGATTTCTCCGACAGGAAAAATAAATCCTGTGTATGGGAGAATACTTTGGTCATCCAGGCGACATTAGCATCATCATCATCATTTTATTGGCTCAGACTTCTACAAGCATGGAGCACATACATCTTAAAGAGTTACAACATAACATGGCGGCTAACCATTCTCACCTCATCTTGATTTAAACAGTTCTAGACCCTGTTTAATAATCATACACAGATTATAGGTTACTTTTCTATTTGCATTTAGTAACAGTACAAAATGATAAATATTTCGTGATCTTGTGTAATATTCGGGAATTAACTGATCTCTTACTGTTTTTAAAGCATCGCATTCTATCAAAAAATGGAATTCATCCCCCACCTTAGTTTTATCACACAAAATACACAATCGCATTTCCCGAGGTCGATTACTGTACCTCCCAGTTTCAATCGATAAATTATGGCTAGATAATATAAAACGAGACATACAAACCCTATACCTTAATGGTAGCTCGTTTAAATACCGCTCAAATATAAAATCTGTTTTAAATAGCTTATACAAGTCACACTTTGTACTTTCAGATATAGTAGCGTGCCAATGAAAGAGTAGAACTGGTTGACTGGATAATAATGTGTATTTGTGATCTAATATCGCTGTGTTTACCAAAACACCTCCAACTTTAATCTCAGTTGAAGGTGTTAAGGTAAACACCGCAACGTAAGATCGCAAATACATATTATTATCTAGTTGATCAGTTTTACTTTTTTTCCCACGAATACAGCGTTCATTAAATATTTGCTGATGGACAAATGTCGAGATGGTTTTATTATCACATCGGAAAATTAATTGTGGACCACAGCATGTACATGGGTGCGATATTCCATGACAAAGAGCAATGAATGTGAATTTTGTGAATCTACGGGGCCTCCTTTCGAGTCCTTAAGCCGTAAGACGTCGGACTGTACAGATTAGATTTTTCTAGATTTCTTGCATTTATTAGGTTACCCCATGTTACCCCACGCCCATGATGCTCATCCATTAACATCAGATAAGTTGTTTGAATTTATCTGTCATCACAGCTCCCGAGCTAGCGTATGTAATTCCGCTTAAGCCGGTGCTAGGAGTCGTGTGGATACTTCACGGTCTCCACATGAACAGCTGCAATAAAAGCGCGGCTGAGATACTAAGGCTACGTCTGAGAATACACCGTGTTATCGGGACTGAATGTTAGGTGCCGAAGTCGGAAGCTTTCCTGTAGAGTCATATGGCTGCTTTTTAGTCCCCAGACGTCAATTTTCCCCACCTCTTGCATATCGCTCCAATTTACTCTTTTTCACTAATATAACGTTTGTTAAATATTTGCTGACAGCCAAATGTCAAGATGGTTTTTTTTATTATCACATGGGAAAAGTAATCATGGACCACAGCATGTACATGGGTGCAATATTCCATGACAAGAAGCAATAAATGTGAATTTTATTAATCTACTGAGCCTCCTTTCGAATCTTGTTAGAGCTGATTACAGAGATTAATAGTTCTTTGTGTCATTAATTCGTATCATTTCTCTCTATGATACTAATTCACCCTTGCGAACCATATCATTCGTTATTATGAAAGGTATTTAAGTTTTTGAAAGACCGCTACGATAAATCATTCGGCTTTTCATTTCGTATTCATTTGTGGTTAAAAAAATATGCAGAATATTAGTGTTGGCCTCACCAAGTGCCGATCTTTTCAAATACATATGTCAGTCGAACAACCCATACCGTCAAATCGTGATGATTGATAGAATTAAACTATTTGGATATATTGTGATATGTCATTGGCGTAACAAATACGTCCGTCATCCTCATCAATTTTATATTTAAGAACAATACCTTTGGTTTACATGTAGTTCAGCGTCATTGCTTTCCGCGATTGAGTTTTGATAGTATTAGTGCTCAGACCTAGCAATTTGATTATATTTAATTTCGAAAAGTGTGGTTTCTTGACAAATTATTTCTGACTTCCCTAAAACCCATGACGACTTCCAAGGAGACGCGAAGTGAGGCTGGAGTCTCATAAAGCGTTACTACTATAGCCTCGGGATTGTCCTTTCGAGTCCCCGTCTTTTATTGACAAATTAGAATCAAGATACAGCAACTTCTATGCCTCTGGCCGTCTCGTCCGTACTCCAAATACACCAGCGCTTAATTATCACGGAAAACAGTATCGTTCAGCAAAGCTGGTTTGTGTTTCTATATTTCTTTAGTGAATTTTAACTCACTATAAATTAACATAAAGTGCACAGGTCATTCGGAAAAGCGAGTCATTAAGACAATGAAAACGTACATGAACTCTTCTTATGTTGCAGTCTGTTGTGATGTATTTTGAGGTCAAGTCGCCTTCACTATCCTGATTTTGTCATTGGTTGAGCAATGCAGATGGAAAACTTGGTTTTACTCGATTTTAAAATGGGTACAAGTCTATAATTCTGCCCAACGTCCATATGAATGAGCCCGAGGTAAATCTGGAAGAATAGATTGATTGGAAGAATGAATGTGGAGAATGGATAGGCACTTCACGGGTGACCTGCCGTGTGGTTTCTGGTGTAATCAATTATTACAGATAAACTGGCACATTTTACAATGCATAAATGTGCATTTCATGTTCCTGTCTCCAGCATCGTCCCTTCGCACGATTTCTTATCTCAGCTACGCCGTAGCATTGTGTTGTAGCCGTATGGAGTACGATGGTCTCCAAATGGTGTTGAACGCCTTTTGCCTCAGTTGATCATACGAGGGACTAGGAACGCGACGTGAAATCTTCCGCCATTGCAGAATTATCATATGCAGAACCCTGGCTCGTGTTGTTTCCAATATGGCTTGCCGTGGTTCCCGCCTAAGTTTTGTGGACACTTTTGAATAATCGGACACCCTCATTGGCATGCACTTAAATGGGCCTTGCCGTCTTTCCAGGACGCGAATTTGGGACACTTTTGAATAATGGGGAACCTCACTGGAATGATGTGGTCAACAGTTTTCAATGATGCCGGCAAGATATCATGATGTTCCAAATATGTCAAATCCGTATCGCTGATCAGTATTCTTAATCCAGATGATATTCGTTGTGAAGTCGTCATGTAGAGAATGATGTATCTCAGTCACATGACGTGACTGTTCATATGAGCACCATGAGGATCTTGAAGTACATGGGTTCATACGGCCCCTAACCCCGGGTTAAGCGGAATTACACACAATCGTATTTTGCTATCAGCATGCGATATGTAGCGCCAAATTTGAGAAACTTTGCGTGGAGGCGCTTGGTGGTATAGCCCTGTTTTATAAGTTTCTGCAATAATTTTTTGTGACATTGATTACAATCGTCACATTTAACACAGAATCTAGCAAATGCTACTAGGCGAGATATGTACACGCCATATGCAGATCCCACTGGAATATTGCTGTCCAGAAAGAGATAGTTTATGATGTCGAAATTGTAATCATCTCTTTTGTCATAAAGTCGATGAGAGAGAAGGCCCGCTTCATTTTTATAGAGATATAGATCTAAATATGATGTGCCGATACGGCCATCTGTAGTTTCCTTCAAATCCAGTGAAGGTGGATATCTATCCTTCACTGCGTCATTTATATAGCGATTATCCACAGAGAGAAGATCGTCTATATAACGTTTGGTGAATGAGAAGGAACGAGCTGTGAATCGATTTTTTAAAGTGCCTGTATATAGTCATATTCATAAGAGAACAGATATAGGTCAGCCAACAGGGGAGCACAATTAGTACCCATTGGATACCTATATGCTGTTGATATATTGTGTTGCCAAATTTCACGTAGATATTTTTAATGAAAAATTCAAGCAACTCTAAAAACAAAGAAACATCCCATGAATGGTATCTCTTGTATGTAGTAGAGCTAAAGAATGTTCCACTCCATAGATTTCACTCAATAAAATTCCATTTTAACCAAAACATTATTGGTCCTTTTGACCCAACTATTTTGGGCACGTCACATCTATATCCAAAAATTCTAACAGTGACACTCCTCTGTCCTATTGCCTCGATGGAAGTCTTTGCTCTCGTCCAGCGCTTGCTTAATCTTGCTTTTCGATCGCTCGCCCCCACCCCTCACTTATCCTAAGCACCAAAACGTTTTCAGGCTCCCAATGATCGTTTGGTGCCCAATGATCGTTTCATTTAGGTCAACTCCAGTGACCTCATAACTATCGCGACCAACTTGCGCGACATTTCGTCCAAAGCTGTGGGCTTATCGGCCAGACAAAGTCTATGCTCCAGGCATAATTTTGCATGGGCGGTAACTGTCCTTTTTGACATTATATTGTTTCCATTCTGGATCCTCCTTTAAAGCTATCATAATCACATTTCGATGGTGATAGATAAAGCCACACATTTACAGTGTGTACATGTACATTTCATGTTCCTGGCCCCCTGTGTGGAATAAGTATCTTTTTTATCCGACCGCATAGGTATCCTGGCAATGTTTTACGAAAAAAAAAAATCCGGCGTTAGGTGCCTTATTATTATTCAATTACGTTACTGACTGACCCCAATGCGGTCCTGACGAAGTTTTGTTTCATTTTTGCCAAGACTGTGGCATCATGGATTTTGGACAAACATACAGAGACAGTTAATGAAATTATAGTAAGATGTAAGCATATTGGCCCTTTCTTTAAATAGTACGATAAGTTGATGCACATTTACCAGTTTAACGTCGCTTTCGACAATATTTCAGCTATATCGCGACGAACCAACTAAGCACCACCCAGCCAAGTTGCGATCCTGCTACTTCAAAGAAGAAATCCTTGAAGAAGCATGGAACCAGAAACCCTCCATCCACCCTATAAAACACTGAGAACAGCACGCAAGACACAGACAGGACGCTTACATTGTGCAATAAAGACAAGTGATATTACAGTGCTAGACATCACATTTTCAAGTTCCTGATGCTTCTTAACAAAATGCATTGAAGCAACAGGAACCTGAACCCACCCAACCACCCGCTGCACATTTACCATATTTATACCAGCTATCACTAGTTAAAATATAGTTTGGAGCAAATAAAGACGGCTGTCCATTTGAATTGCAGTTTTCAAAGCTAGTTTCCGTGTTCATTCGATCAAGCTATGATCAGGCGACGTATAATCAGCCATACCCGATTAACTCACGAACGTGTACTGAAAACGGAACCAACCTCAAGGTGTATTCCATGCCACGAAGATCTCACAGTGAAACATATTCTATTCGACTGTATAGATTTTAAGATTTCAAGAGATTCTTTTGATCAAGCAGCTACTTTAGAAGATCTTTTTAGTCGGGTAAAAGAAGACTGTATTTTAGATTATTTGAAGAAATCGGTTTGCTGCATAAGTTTTAATGTGTGTACATGTCTTTTAGTGTGTTGTGTTGATTACTCCTGGATTGCTGAGTTATTGGCTTGTTTTTGCTGGAATACTTTTCGACCGTCGCTATACAGCTGAAATATTGCTGAATGCGTCATTAAAGCTTAATTCTCTCTCTCTATCTACAAGTCCTACGCCAATGGTTCGTCGATCACAACTATGACGACATTACTATCAATCGGGTAGACGTGGTTCATTGATTGTAACTATGAAGACACGATTATAATTCCTACACTAATCGGACATCAATGGTTCAGTATTCGAAACAATGACGACGCGGCTATACATTCTACATTAATTGGATAGCCGTGATCTATTTTTATGTACTTTTGCGAGTCTCTATTCACAAGATATTCAATCATGAAGCTGTCAGCCACTAACTCTGTATTTATTTGAACACTTCCAATCTTGTCAAATATTCAAATTCTCTGTCATTCTGAAGAATTTTGTCTGTCAGGGGAAGACCTCTCCGATATGGCGATCATTAACTGAAGCGAATAATAATCTCATCCCGTCAATGATACAGTTCTTACATAATTGGTCATTTTCGTCGATTTCGGTGAAGTATAAATAATAAAATTAAAATAGGAATACTATGACTAAAGGAAGTTGTCTAAGTAATATGATGCTAGTGGTAATGACCTGTATCCAGTAGCACCATACAGGCACTGATGGCAAAAACACAAACGATCTCATTATCTGAAACCCAACGCTTCGCACTTCGCTCTCGATATTGTTTTTTGTCAAAAGGATGAGAACCGCAATCATTGTAACTATTTGTTACCCGGTTTACAGTTTACAATCGAAACCTCGGTGTAATCGCCAGGAAAACGCTAAGACTTCCGTTCATATGACAATATGACGGCGATTTCTTAAAGGGGAACAATATACCGTTTGTTAAATATTTGCCTGGGTCAAATGTCAATATGATTTTATTATTATAACATGGGAAAAGTAACGATGGACCACAGCATATATGTGGGAGTGATATACCGTGACAAGAAGCAATGAAAGTGAATGTTATGAACTCGCCAGGGTTCCTTTTGCATTATTATCTTACATTCAAGTCTTTCTAGAGCTCATTACAGGGATTAATATGGGATATTACATCATTTGGTATTGAATATTTGAATCTAGTACCCAAGTCGGTACTAGGGGCTACGTGGTCATGTCATTCAATATGTCCACATGAACACCTACAATAAAAGCGTGGCTGATCACCACAGGGATCATTCGTGGGATAACATGACTTCTTGGCAGTACATGGACACCAGCTTCTTCTCCCAACACCTTCAAATGTTGTGTTTAATAGCGCTATGTCTAATTTATTTGGATCTCTTTTGCCTCTGACACTAATTCACTCTTGCGAAACATATCATTCATTAATATGAAGGTTATTGGCATTTCATTTTGTGTCTATTTTTAAAACAAAATATGTGGAATATTTAAAAATGTTAGCTTCACTATGTACCAGCCTTTTCAAACACATTTGTTAGTCGAACAACCCACACCGTCAAATCGTGATATGTTGTGATATATTATTGGTGTAACAAATACGTCTGTGGTCCTCAATGTTATATTCTAAAATGCCGCTCAGTTCCCTTTGGTGCACATGTAGTTCTGCCTCATGACTGTCTGCGATCGATTTTTGATAGTATTAGTGCTTAGAGCTGGCAATTTGGTTACCTTTAATTCCGAAAAGTGAGGTTTCTTGATAAATTATTTCTGACTTCTCTAAAACCAACGACGACTTCCAAGGAGAGTGGAAGTGAGACCGGAGTCTCAGAAAGCATTACTGTTGTAGCCTCGGGGATTGTCCATTCGATTCACGGTCTTTTATTGACAATTTAGATTCGAGATACATCAATTGCTAAGTCTGTGGAATTTGGATGCATTGCCTAAGCGGAAAATGGAATGGGAGCACGTGATACATATCAATCGTCGAAATACTACCGAAAGTCCTGAGCTCTATATCCTCCGGCAAACTTATTTATTACAGGACAATATACTTTGTGGAACATATCTTGTATAAGGGTATTATAGTGTAGCTACCTTATGTTGGGTGTTATTCTCAGCCACTGATTTATTGAACAAGAATTGCAACCGGAATTCACCCGAGTCCAAGCGACAGAATCCAAGTTTATTACCCAGCCGTTGTCCATAAAAAATCAACGTCTATAATTGAACGACTTTATTGACATGACAACGTCAGCATCACGTCCAAATATACATACATGTAGGATAAAACACAACACACACAATAATTCTTCTCAGGTGTCAATGGTGCCGGCAAATCATAGGCGTTATATCCGGCATTCCGTATTCAGCCGTCGTACACAAAAGAATGGTCGCGTCGAAAATCGAAATACTTTTGTCACACGACAATTAGCATGAAATCCACATATGTATGATGCTTGAAGACACAAGATGGATTCCTGTAAGAGAGAAGGCTAAAATTTTGACAAGTTGTCCATTTTTACTGTCTCCTGCAACGAGGGCGGTCTTTTTTTGTTGATTTTCGTGAACTCTGCACCAGGAACGGAATCCATTGCCCATATTAGCGCTCGCTCTTTTTAGTATGCGAACCCGTACTAAATTTGCCACTGTCAATATGTCCAATGTGCCTACCAGATTTCTGCAAGTTCATGCTCTAGTTTCCATCATATGCCACGATGTTTCCAGTATCTGTTTTTCTTGGCGTGATGTCTACACATAGACCGCCTTCTGTAACATTGATGCTCCGAATTGTATAATTTAGCGTGTTCGAGTTAATCTGTCACATTAATTGCGATGTCTTCTTTCCATTACCTATTTCTCCCTTTTTCAGCTTCGAAACCTTGCACTTTTTTCATTGAAACCTTCTGTTCGACCTTAGTGTTATACCAGGTACATTTACTGAGTAACATGATGCTCTCCCGAAAATTCGCAGCGTCCTCGCAAACAATGTTGCGCCTGTTTTGTTAAGTCCGCTGTAGATTCCATTAAGGCCCACAAAAAATCGTTTCTATCTTGGATCTTGCCACTATCTGAATAACGAGCTTTCTCGAGGAGATAAGATCTAAATCATTTTGTGCGTGTGGGAGGCGCTACGATATGAACGTTACATTAGCTTTCAATAATTTTGACAATTGATAAGCATGCGAGTTAACGAATCACGTGCACTTGCCCTCTAGGACCAGGCGAACGATTTGTGTTCTCGGATCTTCAGAGTCCTAGCTCTGGATGATCCCTTTGGCCATCCTGTTTGTGTCCGTGTTGATTGAGGTACCAAAGTATCTTCACTAGGTTGGTTCGGGGCATCTGGACTGCATATAAAATCAGGGCAGGATTATTTATTGATTCTCTGGATATTCTGGCACTGACAATCCAATTGACATAAACAGATCAGGAATATATGTGTAATTGGTCCATTTTCTTTTGTATTTTCGAAGGATTCCCAGTAAGTAGAGCTTATATTGTTCCCCCCTTGTCATTACATGTTTCACATTTGGTGATGTTCCTATATCCACCGGATTAAACATGCAATACAATTGTATAATAACACGTCCCTTAGTAATTTTGTCACTTGAAAGAATAAAGTAAGTCCTTCAGTGTGGAGCAAACATTTTGGATCAGGTTTGAGCATTTTACTTGTCCATCAGCTGGATCGGTATCAATAACTGCGCGCGACGATTAAGCCCAACAAGTATATAGTTTGATTTCACCTCAGATATCTCTGGTCCCTAAACCACTTCGGAATGTGATTAGAGGGTTTGATTAACACTGGGACATCTACAGACCGTAGGAAGAAGTTCCAATCGCCAACGGGGCTGATATTCTCTCACTGATAATTGATCGACTTTTGTAGATCGGCAGCTTGGAGGTCATCTCTTCTGGCATCAGATCCGACATTCTAATAGAATCCCCGGTCAATAATATCACCGTAGTCTTCTATTCTCAACGTTTTGTTATAAATTACTACTGAGTAGCCATTGGTTGGATATATTCCAGAATTATGGATTCCTGCAATTTAACCCTATAGAGTTGTAAGACTGGTGTGGCTAATTGAAGAAAGTGGGGTTTTCAGGTAGATTAAGTTTAGCTTCGTAAAAGTCTCGAGGCATGGACAATTAAAGAGTGGAACATGGCATTTATGCGGGTAGCCCCAGAAAATATTACGAATCTAGCCTCGGGAATTATCCGTTTTAGTACAGACGCCATCGTTATTTTGGGGTACGGTCACTACACATCTGTGTACGGTACTCGCAACAATGAATACATTTATAAGAGTACGTCTATAAGAATGACACAAATCGGGCTACTTTGATAGGAAATATGATCGAATTATCTGATGTGGGATAGATATGATGTTCAAAATCTTGAGGTGGAATTTCGAAACCCACTGAATGTACGCGAATCTCCAGTTGTTGCCAAGAAGAACAAGTAAGCCATTTGTTATAAAGTTGTACCGTCGCACTGGCAACTGTCCCAATATAATGTCCATCCAAAGATATTTCATGTGAGTATCGTATAAGTTGAAGAGCGTTTCTATACATCTCCGTATTCGCAGAAGCTCCATAAGGTGTTCACACAAATAGATCTGACCATAATTCATCTTGACCCCGAGGTCTTGGAATAATTAAGAGTAGGATTCCAGTTCAAGTCGTACTTGGGTTATATCGAATATATTTGATTCATTGTTGTGGGTACATAGATGTATGGTGTACGTACTCTAGAATGACGATGTCATCCGTACTGAAATCCTCTGCTAATCCACCAGATAGAACCATGAAACTACGACGACCAGACACGGAAGGCCTTCCCAATCCACTCAAACAATAAGGCATGTGTAACGTGACAGTTAATGAAGACCTATAACCTTCTTTGATCAGTGTGATCTCATCGTTATACAGTAGGTGACGAAGACATAGAACATGTATGTGTTGGTGTGATGGATAAGAATGTCCTGATGATTAGTGTCCCTTTTCATATCCTTGTCTATTGCAATCAAGGACGGACACTTGCCCCGATGTGGAGAAAAGTGTCGTACCTGGTTACAAGATAGAAACTGGACACTCGAAGCCATTCTTAGTCTCCTCGCCGGTTTGAATATCTACGTATGGGCGAGGTATACCAGTAGTACTCAAGAGTCCGATTATGAGATAGTTTGAAGGTTTTATCGATCTGTATTCAAAGATATTTCACCATTCACAATGAAATTCACCCTAAGAAATCTGCTACTTCGAGTCGACGTCTTGTCCAAATTTCTTGCCGGAAGAATATATGTTGCGCGCCCAAGCAGTAAAGTAAAAATGAGGCTTTGCACGTGAGATGAGTTCATGCATGGTGTGATTATGTCCGCGCTAAAAATATATAGATTTTCTGAGAAAACAGGGGAACCGTGGATTGAAATTTATTGTTCGTATGTTATTCATATATATCACTTGTTCACTGATCGATACTTATACTGTTTTGAGAAACGGATGGTTATAAATTGTAGACATCATGCCCCGAATCATATTCCCTCACTCGCCTCATTCACTGAGTAACGTATATGCTTTCCCGAAAAATCGCATCGTCCTCGCAAAACAATGTTGCGCCTGTTTTGTTAAGTCCGCTGTAGATTCCCTTGGGGCCCACGACAAACGTTTCTACCTTGGATCTTGCCGCGATCTCAGTGAAGCGTATCTAAATCATTCTGTGCGTTTGGGAGGTGCTGAGCTATGAAAGTTACATTAGTTCTCAATAATTATGACAACTGATAATCACGCAAGTTAAAAAGTCACGTTCCACCGTGGGATTTCACAATGATGGCACTTTCGAGTTCACCTCGAAGAGGTATAGCCTGGCATTTGCCCTCCAAGATGAGGCGAGCGATTTGGGTTCTCTGGTCTTCACGTTTGTAATTCTTGATGATCCCTTCGGCATTCCTATTTATGTCTGTGATCAGTACGGTACAAAAGTATCCCCACTCGTTTGGTTCGGAGCATTTGAACTTCATAGAAAATCAGTACAGGAGTGTTTATTGATTCTCTTGATAATCTGGCACTGACAACCCATTTCCTTCATGGCCTCTTTATGTTATTTTCATTTGTGTTCCACTTGATGTATATGCTTTTGTCTCTTCTAATGATTCCCAGTAAGCAGAGTTTATATTGTTTCCCCCTTGCCATTACATATGTGTCAGTTTTTGTTGTTATATCCACCGGACCAAACTTGGTCTTTTGGAATTAGTTTTAAAATTTTTGCATCTCAATTACCGTTGTGTGAAGGACACCTATGCAATCAAAGAGTATAATCTATAATACAATTTTATAATAACAAGTGCATGGATTACAAAGCAAGATTATCTAAACCGTCCACGTTTTGTCCATCAGCAGTTTTATCACTTGAAAGAATTAAGTTCTTCAGTGTGAAGCAAACATTTTGTATCAGGTTTGAGCATTTTACTTGTCCATCAGCTGGATCGGTATCAATACTTGTGTGCGACGACTAAACCCAACAAGTATATGGTTTGAATTCACCTAAGGTATCTCTGGTCCCTAAATCACTTTGGCATGTAACCAGAGTTTGATTAACACTGTGACAGGTACAGACGGTAGGAAGAGATACCAATCTCCAACGGAGCAGACATCCTCGCACTCGACATTTTTAAATCGGCAGTTTGGATCTCATCTGTCCTGGCGTCCGATACAACATTCTAATGGAATCCCCCGTCAATAATAAGTCTCTTGGACCAGGCGAGCAATAATAAGTCTTCCTCTATTCTCGTTTTGTTATGTAGAATACTAGTATTATAGATTGCTGTTGTTGTTTAGATGTAGTATCAGTCCTATAGAGTTGTGAAACTGGTCCGATTAGTTGAGGAAAGTGGGGCTTCGAGATAAATCATATTTGGCTTCGTAGAAGTCTCGAAGCATGGAAAATTACTGAGTGGAAGATGACATTTATGCTGGTAACCCCAGACAATATTACCAATCTAGCCTCGGGGATTATCCGTTTTAGTACAGAATACGTACACCACACATCTGTGTACGGTACTGGCAACAACGAATAAAATTTATTATATTACTTCTACAAAAATGGCATTAATCGGGCTACTTTTGATAGGAAATATGATCCAATTATCTGATGTGGGATCGATATGTTGTTCAAAAATCTTGAGATCGAATTTCGAAACCCACCCAATGTACGCGAACCTTTCTTTGTCGCCAAGAAGAACAAATAAGCCATTTGTTATAAAGGAGTACAGACGCACTGGCAACTGTCCGAAAACAATGTAGCTCATCCAAAGATTTATAGGTATTCCATGTGAATTTTATGCAAGTTGAAGAGCGTTTCTATGCATCTTCGTATTAGCACAAGTACCATAAAGTTTTCACACAAACAGACATGGCCATAATTCATCTTCACCCCTACGTTTTACAACAATCTCGAGTACGACTCCAGTTCAAGTCGTACTTGGGTTATATTGCGACAACATAGATTTATGGTGTACGTACTCTAAAATAACGATGGCATCTGAGCTCAAATCCTTTGTAATTCACCAGATAGACTCATAAAATTACGACAAGAGACACTGAAGACATTTGGACTCCATCCAAGCAATAAAAAACAAACGCGTATCGAGGTATTTAACGAAGACCTTTGATGAGCGTGGTCTCACCGTTATACAGTAGATGACAAAGGCACAGAATGTCAACCGAACATATTTTTTTCTGTCACAAGACAATACACATGCAACTTGTGCAATGGCACTTGGTCATGTCTGGACAACATTTATGTGCCGAGTTGAACACCTGGGTATGACGAGGTGTACCAGTGGTAGAGGCTAGCGTCCGATTATGAGCGTATTTTGAAGGTTTTTTCAGTCTATAGTCAAATTTATTTCACCATTTCAGCAAGAAGTTCTTCCTAAGAAATCTGCTACTCCGATTGGACGTCTTGTCAAATTTTCGTATCGAAAGAATATATGTGTCGCGTGAAAGCAATAAACAAAAGTGAGGCCCAGCACGTGAGATCAGCTCATACTGGGCGTAATTATGGCCGCGCGAACAAAAATATCCTTTTTTTTGGTAGGGAAACATTAGATTTAAATTTATTGCTGGTATGTTATTCATATATCACTTGTTTCACTGATAGATATTTATATTGTTTTGAGAAACTTCATAGCGAGAGATAGTTATAAATTGAAGGGAAAATAACCAAATCAAATGAGGGTGTGTAAGTCTGGAAATGTCCATAAAACAACGTGCATCTGATAGGAAGGACCACTCGTTTCTAATTCCCGCAGATTTAAAATCGAGTAATGTCAACACAGGAATTGTTGTAGCAGTTCGTGTGACGATTTAACGTAGATCTGATATATTTACTCATTTCTGTGCCTGAAAACTTGAACCACCAGTCACTCGAATTTTCTTCAAAGTAGTTTTAATTATAGAAATAATCATAATTGGAGGCTTAAAGTTTGACGAGTTGTTCACCTTTACTGTCTCCTGCAGCGAGGGTCGTTTGGCTGGTTTTCGAGAACGCTGCACTAGAAACGGCAGCCATTGCCCATATAAGCGCTTGCCAATTTACAGCGTGTGAACCAGGACTTAATTTGCCACTTTCGCACTGATGAACGATTCCCATTATGCACTGTACGTACCAGGTTTCTGCAAGTTAATATTCTAGTTACCGTCATACACAAAGATGTTTTTCCGTATCTGTTTTTCGTGGCGTTATATGTGTCTACATCGAGACGCCTTCTGCAACATCGATGCTCCTAATTATATTATGTAGCGGTGTTCGAGTTTGTCTGTCACATCAACTGCGATATCTCATTTCCGTTAACCATTTCTCTTTTTTTCAGCTTTGAACCCTTGTATTTTTTCCATGTGAGTGTCTTATCAGATACATCAACTCTGTAAAACAATGCTTTCCGAGAAAATTCGCGTCGGCCTCATAAAATAATGTTTTGTTAAGGTCCGCTGCAGATTGCATTAAGGTCCATGAAAAACGATTCTATCTTGGATCTTGTCGCTATCTCAATGACGAATCTTCTGCAGATTCCATTAAGGTCCATGAAAAACGATTCTATCTTAGATCTTGTCGCTATCTCAATGACGAATCTTCTGCAGATTCCATTAAGGTCCATGAAAAACGATTCTATCTTAGATCTTGTCGCTATCTCAATGACGAATCTTCTGCAGATTCCATTAAGGTCCATGAAAAACGATTCTATCTTGGATGTTGTCGCTATCTCAATGACGAATCTTCTGCAGATTCCATTAAGGTTCATGAAAAACGATTCTATCTTGGATCTTGTCGCTATCTCAATGACGAATCTTCTGCAGATTCCATTAAGGTCCATGAGAAACGATTCTGTCTTGGATCTTGTCGCTATCTCAATGACGAATCTTCTGCAGATTCCATTAAGGTCCATGAAAAACGGTTCTATCTTGGATCTTGTCGCTATCTCAATGACGAATCTTCTGCAGATTCCATTAAGGTCCATGAAAAACGATTCTATCTTGGATCTTGTCGCTATCTCAATGACGAATCTTCTGCAGATTCCATTAAAGTCCATGAAAAACGATTCTATCTTGGATCTTGTCGCTATCTCAATGACGAATCTTCTGCAGATTCCATTAAGGTCCATGAAAAACGATTCTATCTTGGATCTTGTCGCTATCTCAATGACGAACCTTCTCGTGGAGATTGTATCAAAATCGCTTTGTGCATGTGGGAGGCGCTACGATATGAAAGTTATATTAGCTATGAATAATTATGAGACTTGATAATCATGCCAGTTGAAGGACAACGATCACCCGTGAGATGTCACAGTGATGCTGCAGTGATCAGCAAGGATTTGCTCAACTCATCAGGAGTCCACCACGAAATGGTGCACCCAGACATTTGCCCTCTAGGACCAGGCGAGCGATTTGGGTTCTCTGATCCTCACAGGTGTTCTGAATGACTCCTTCGGATATCCCAATTGTGTCTCTGTTCATTATTGTACCTAAATATCTCCACTAGTTTGGTTGGGGGCATCTCAACTTCATAGCAAATCGGGGCAGGATTGTCTATTGATTATCTGAATAATCTGGCACTAACAGTCCAAATGACGCAAAAATATCAGGAATAAATATGTAATTGGCGCATTTTCTTCATGACCTATTTATGTTATTTTCTTTTGTGTTCCGCTTGAAATACATACATTTTCTTATTTTCGTATTTTCTTAGAATCCCCAGTAAGCAGAGCTCATATTGTTTCTCCCTTGTCATTACATGTGCCGCAGTTGTTGTTGTTGTTGTCTCCACCGGACTGAACTTGCTCTTTTAGAATTAGTTCAAAACATAACTACTTAACACATGTTTCACTTTGCTTCTAAAATCACTGCGTATTTATGCCATCAACGAATACAATATGTAATACAATTTGTAATATGACGTTCCTTGGATTTCAAAATTAGCTAGGCCGTCCACTATAGTAGTTTTGTCACTTAAAAGAGTAACGTAAATTGGATCGATACGCAACAGGTGGGGAAACTTGACGACGTCTGGCGACTAAAAAGCAACCATATGACTCTACAGGAAAGCATCCCTTGGCACCTAACATTCAGACTCGAGAATACGGTGGATTCTCGGACGTAGCCTTAGTATCTCAGCTGCGCTTGTATGCAGCTGTTCATGTTGAAACTATGGAGTAGCCACACGGCCCCTAGCGCCGGCTTAAGTAGAATTGGGTACGCTAACTTGGAAGCTGTGATGACAGATCAGCTCAAACACTCATCTGACGTTAATGGATGAGCATCGTGGACGTATGATGGAGTAAACGCCTCAACATGGGTAACCTGGTAAATGCAAAAATACCCAGAGAAACTAACCTGCAATGCCCGACGTCGTACGGCTGAAGTCATTCAGCGTGGAACAAACATTTTGGACCAGTTATGAGAGAATTACTTGCCTATCAGCTGCATCAGTATCAATAGTTTCAGCGACTAAGACCAACAAGTAAATAGTTTAAATTCACCTCAGGTATCTTTGGTCTCTAACCTACTTTTGAATGTAATTAGAGGGTTTGATTAACACTGTGCCAGGTACAGACCGTACGAAGTGATTCCAATCTCCAAGGGGCTGGCATCCTCTCACTGATCGACTTTTTTTTAAATCGGCAGTTTGGATCTCATCTGCCCTGACGTCAGATCCAACTTTCTCCTGGAACCACAGTCAATAAAATGATCGTCTCCTATTCTCAACATTTTAACACAGTAGTCTTTGGTTCGATACATTCCAGCATTATGGATTTCTGCTATTGATTGTTATAGTATCAGTTCTATATAGTTCTACGACTGGTATGGTTAATTTAGGAAAGTGGGGTTTGCAGATAAATTATATTTGGTTTCGTAGACGTCTCGAGGCATGAACAATTACTGAGTGGAAGATGCCATTTATGATGGTAGCCACAGAAAGTATTACCAATCCAGCCTCGGAAATTATCCGTTCAATTCGCGGTCTTTCATTTACAACTTAGAATCGAGGTACTACATTTCTCTGGTCTGTGGAAAATGGACATTATACGACAGGATAGTGCTATACTTAATACTGATCGTTCACATATATGTATAACATCCATTCACAAGTCCTATCACTAGATTCAATAAAGACCAAATGATTTACGTCAACCTCGAAAAACTGTTGACCGCTTCTCTCTTGCAAGAAACAAACTTGTTTCCCATATGATCCTCCATTAATGGCATGCATACAGCAGCGTGTGGGAAAAATCGTCTCGTATGGGCGGAGCCTATTTAATTTCATCCAACCACGGCACACTAAATAGCGCCGGACTACTTTCGCTCTGACGTCATGTACTAGTTTTAGTCGTCTGCTACATGTGATCAGTCGGCGAAGTGTAAACAATGGACGATGCAAAACATTCTCACTCTTGAGCCCGGTTCTCGCGTCAAAATTCGGAATAGACTTGGCCATTACGTTCGCAATTTTCAGCCTTTGGGTACATATTTCTTGTTTACGGTAAACATGGATTCAAGTGGATGTCCCGTGGTATGACATTGATATTGCTGATAATTAACCGGGCAGCCATGGCGAAACTGAAAATGAAGTGGACAGATTTGCGGACGTTGATGTCATAAAATTTATTGTCGCCCAAGAAGACAAAGCCACAGTAAGAAAAACCACAGCTCATTTGAGTGTTTTCGCGTAATATTTGCTTCAAAAACATGGAGAATCCCGAGATATCAAGGAACTGGACCCAAAGATGTTGAATGACTATCTGTCAAAGTTCATTGTGTCCGTGAGAAAGCGAAACGGCGGGAATTACGAACCAACGACACTGAGAGGATTTGTAGCGAGTTTTGAGCGGCATCTCAAGAGGAATGACTATGGCCACTCCATCATTACCAGTGTTCTTTTCGCGAAAACGGGAGCGGCATTGAAGGCAAAACAAGTTCAACTGAAAAAAGAAGGTATGGGAAATAAACCGTTCAAATCAGAGCCTATGACCATGGATGAAGTTGACCAGTTATATGAGAAAAAGTTGCCTGGTGACAGCTGTCCGGACAGTGTTTTGAACACACTGTGGTTCAACAATACAGTGCATTTTGGCATGAGACCTGTAACCGAGCACAGGACACTACAGTGGGGTGATATTGTGATGAAAACGGATTCGGCAGAACGGGAATATTTGGAGTATAGGACGGAGAGACAGACGAAAACTCGTACGGGCGCTAATCCTAGGGACACTCGGACCGTCAATCCACGTATGTATGCTGCCTTGCGGGGCGAGCCACACGCTGAGCGATGTCCCGTGAAACTGTACAGATTCTACGCCGAAAAGCGCCCTGCCGCCATGAGAAACGAGAACTCACCTTTTTATGTTGCATCGAACTGGAAGGAGGGTTCCCCAGAGCGGTTGACATGTCCAGGCTACATCCCAAGGCCTAAACCGGCGAAATGGTTTAAAAATCAAGTTGTAGGAGAAAACAAGAATTCTGCCATGATGAGGTCCATGAAATCTGCTGTAGGTCTCTCTGACAAGAAGAAGTTGACGAACACCAGCGCCCGAAAATTCCGTATGCAAACTCTCTTAGACAGCAACGTACCACCGACAGAAATTATGCAGATTTCAGGGCATAAAAATGTGCAGTGAATCCTGAACTATTCAGCGATATCGGAAGCACGACAGGCTGAAATTTCCTCGGTATTATCCGGCGCCGGTGGTAAAGAACCATCTACTTCCCAGGTTACTTTATCGTCTCGGAAATCACAAAAAGTGTCGACACAGTCCGTGGTTGAGTCCCTGTTCAGCGGATGTACAATTTCCGGTGGTACATTCCACATAAATTTGTCCGTTTTCGAGGAATCTGTTGATGCTGGAAACCCTTCAAAACGTGCAAGAATATCCGTTGAATCTGTTTCCGTTCAAAACGAGTGACCTTGTTCAACAAGTTGTTGCACTAGAGTGACCCGTATTCGACTCCGCTCTTTGAAACTGTTATCCATTTCAAATAGTTCTATTTATATTTTCCACAATTTGGTGTTAATCTGACTATTGACGTTCTACATTCACATTTTCTACAATATATTGATGCTGTACATTAAAAACTGAATGGAACTCTATTTTACGGCGCAATAATTTCACTGACGTGAGTGAAGTATTCAACTGATGTTTTCTGTGTCATATCATTACGCAGTAAAATGTAAACAAACTACACGTGTGTTTTGTGCGTTCTCTTTTGGTTTTTTAATTAAACTTGGCTAAATTTGATCATATGAGAATCCAACCCTGCTCAAAGACTCGGTTGGGATTGT
Source organism: Hanleya hanleyi (assembly GCA_036873755.1). Classification (NCBI taxonomy): domain Eukaryota; kingdom Metazoa; phylum Mollusca; class Polyplacophora; order Lepidopleurida; family Hanleyidae; genus Hanleya; species Hanleya hanleyi. Next base: position 127,543 of record JAVTVY010032174.1, read on the forward strand.
TTTTCCTTCTCTCGAGTGGGAATTGCCATCCCACAATCATGTCATCTGGGATCCTCTTATTTATGGACGACGGCTGAATATTGAATGTCGGATCTGACGCTTGTTATAATGGAATTACTGTCGTCATATCAGTATCATTTATCAGTATTCTTTGATTGCAATCAACTCAAAGTTTTGATCAGAGAGCAATGCACTCAATATTGCTCATGAAACGATTATTATTTTGTATTGAAAAAAACTAAATGTTTATTCGATTTAGGTTGTTTTAATTCATCTGAATACAAAATAATTCAACAAGATAATCCAATCCTACCAATTTTGGATAGATGCAATGTTGAGAAATCTCACTCAAATGTACAAGAATCTATCCTAATACTGAAGTTTTGAGATGGTGAAATTGTGGAACTCTCCATATATGAAGTTACAAATAGCTGTCTAATGTGACGTATGGTAGGATCAGGCTACCTAGGGAAGTGATGAAAGAAACTTTTCTGTTGTTCATAATTATGAAATTAGTACTCTAAATTAAGTTCATAAACGAAGAGATATGCACACTGGTCCAAGTCCAGTACATATTTGCCACAAACTTGAAACCAGTAATACAGGATCATACATTTTGATATCAAACTGCGAACAGCGCATGTCAGCTGAACGACTATTATCTGGCTACAAGCACTGCCCGCAGTCGAATGCTCTAGCACAGACCCGAAGACGAGGCCACACGTAGGTTTGTTACGATGGGACTAATCACGCACATATGTAGCTCCCTACGCAAATAGATCTGTTGAGAACGGCGAGTAAATCAAGAATCTAACTTCTTTTTCGATGTAATCTATTCAATTAAGTACTTTTGGGATATATTTGGTTGATGTGAAACAAAGGCTTTTAGCGGAAAGAAGAAAGGTATATATTGCGGAGTAATCTCAACGCTGAGAGCGTGTTAACGATATTTGTTTTGATATCTCTGACGGATATTTTGGCCCTACCAAAACCTCTGTATATGGACAAAATTAATCTTGACACACAGAAGAACTCCAATTTCTTTGGCACTGTATTGTAACCCAAAACATACATATTTTGATGGACGGGACAGTTAAAGAATTTACTATCAAGCTGTATTGAAAAATTAGCAGGTATGTTCTGTTAGAGACGTTTCAGAGTCACAGATCAAACAACAGATCTAGCGATAATTCAGCTTGATTATCAGACCTTATTTACGGGATTCCAGTTTTAGACTTCCTAAGGTTTGATGGTCAAATAAATTTGATTCCTCGCTTTGTGTGAACAGATAAATGCCGCATGCACTCTAAAATAACGATGGCAGCTGTACTAAAATCCCCGACTCATCCGTCAGATATACCCATGAATCCGACATGGATGCTACTAGAGACATTCTGAAGGCTTCTTGGAGGACGAACCGCGCAGTTAATGAAGACCTAAAGCTATCGATGATGATCTGTTCGATACAGTCAAGGCAAAGACAAAGAGCGTGGATCAGAATATATCTGGGTTAATTTTCGATATGGACCATGCAGTGTTCAGTCAGTGAATAGGCATATCTTAGTTTCTCCATAGTTGTGTTACCAATGCTGTTACCGATGCAATTACAAACCAGTACTCTACAAACCGTCTACCGAAGAGAAATTCTCACTGGATAGGTGTCGGTTGTTACCCTAGCAAAATTGTCTTGAAGTTGTGCATTCTACTCACGGTAGTATGATCCGTGGTCATGTAAGGAAAACACAATAGGTATCTACAGTAAGGAACCTTGTTGAACCTGGAAAAGCTACCTGACAATCTGTATTGCACACTGTGTTCCCTATTTGAAGATTCTTACATGGCGACCTGTCCGGAAACGGATATCCCAGAGCATCGCACTTGGCTATTATAGGTCTCCGTCAATGTCAATATCCAAGACCAAAATAACTGGGAATTGCGGCGTTCGAACAAGTCCTTGAATCCTCACTATATCGACTCCATATCAAGCTTTATTCTCCGTTTTACGATGTCGGACAGGATCATCCAGGAGGAGACAATCAGTGAGTAACATAAACTCATTCTCCTGAATTTGGGTTCCAGGTGAACTATAGATATAGACTATGATAACGTTCGTTAACTAGCGAAGTGAATTATGTTGTGCCCGTCAGTGATATAAGCTCAATTAACGTGCCGGTTCATTATCCTGTATCCTGTTCTCGCAAAAAAAGAATACGTTCTGATGTAATTACAAATTATAAAACTGAGACGAAGAATCAATATACATTTGTGTTTTGGCATTTGCCTCAAAGTTTTGTTTACCAACTGTGAGAATCCTGTATCAGAAAATGCTGATTATCTTTCCGGAACGATTTGTAACTTCTTTCCCACATTTTATATTTTCGTGCAATATCTTAACTTTCGTTCCATTACATTTGTATCATAGGAATATTATTTTGCTATCCCCATCTAAACTCAAACCTGTATATACTGTGCTGGTCAGATCAGCTGATGATCACAGACCCTTCGATACCTAGATAATATTCATGCAGAGCGATATTATTCGGGTGTCCCGTCGTCCATTATATCATTTCGTCAGGGACACTCTTAAAACACAAATGTTATATTTAACATCTAGAGGGGTGGAGGAGGGAAAACATTTAGAAAGTGTTGTTTCATCACTTTTAAGTGTTGGATGCAACAGCTTAAAATGTTGTATTTAACACTTAAAAGTGGCGAATACAACACTTTCTAAATGTTT